>JAFMPE010201923.1:0-16675 GCA_024759925.1 Ficus religiosa | reverse complement strand
TTCTTTGTTTTCACGTTCAAACGCCTTGTCGTTTTGTTGTTTGAGGAATAAGCATTCGTCGTGTAATCTGAAAAGTTTTATGGTTAAAATAAGGTTATTCAATGACTTGTATACTAATGTCCTCTAACTACGTTTTCTGTCGTTCTGATTAGAAAACATGATTTTTTGAATTTTACGACATGTTTCTTTTACAAGGCTTGCAAATGCAAAGTGCAAACCTAGAAAAAAAAAAAAAAAAAAAACCACAAAAACAGAAAGATATATGTTTTTCTTTTTGGAAATGACAAGCGACATGTCGTGTCATGAATAAAGGACAGAAAAATATATAAATGGCGTCGATTAATTTTCTTTTTCCTTAAAAATGTTGTTGTTTACATCATAAATCTTTCCTTAAAGACTTGAAAAAAAAAAAAGAAAAACAGAAAAAAGAAAAATGAGACGAAAAGAAAAATGAGACGGTCCGTTAAAAAAAAAAAAAAAAAAAAGAAACGGTCTCGAAGACGAAAAAGCTAATGCAACAAATGACACTGGTTTCGGTTTCAGTATATTAATGGAGGTTGAGATCCCGAAATCAAAACTTCTAAATGTAAGAAAACGTTCTACAACAATAAGAGAAGATCAAGCTATCACAAAGCACGTTCACAAATTATTAAAAAAGAAAAAACCTAAACTGACCTAGCAAAAGAAAGAACAGTTAAAAGGGAAAAAATCACCTGTTTTCTGGAAATTGAACAAAATAAATTGCATTCAATAAAAAAATCGAATTAAAATTTAGGGGAAAAAACGAAAACAAATAAAAGAAAAAAGAAAAAAAGAGAGAGTCAGAAATCTCGTGTGGAAAAGGCCGGCTCATCGCACCCTCTCAGAGATAGAGAGAGATTGGTGCTGCGTTTGGCACAAAGCGTTTTTCATCATCCTTCCTCACTTAAATAATGCAGAAAAAAAAAAAAAAGACATAACCAAACAAACAGATTTCGTAGACAATGAGAAACAGAGAAACGGCCCTGCCGACCCCAAGTCTTGCAGACGGAGAAAGAGACGCATGAGCGAGTGAACTTTGGGGATCTTATATAGCGCGGCTTTGCCCTAATTCTTCCTTTTTTTCCTTTTTTTTTTTTTTTAAATATATAAATACATTTTCTGCAAGTTTGCTTTGACGAACGACAAGGATCTGAATTTTAATTGGATGTCGTTTTCATTAAGAGTGTCGTTTCTGTGTCGAAATACGATTTTCCGTCTTCAATGTTCTTATCTTAAGAAATTAGCGACACGCCATTTCAATAGTTTCCTGACGTTCACGTCTTAAAAAAGACAGTGCGTTCGCCGTTGAGAAATTCGTCTTGCATCCTTGCGACTCCAGTACTATCGCCACGCATGCGACACGTCGTTTTGTGTTTTTACACTGAAAACGACATGTCGTTAATTTATAAGGCCAAGCGACATTCTTTGCCAAAGGTTTGGAGTGAAAGGAGAACCAGAAGAAACGCTTCAACAAGGCCTCGCTCTCGTTTTTCCGGCACGTGCGAAAAAACGCTTCCTTCCAGATCTACTTCCCACTTCGGACTTCCACACCCGCGCTCTCCGATCGCGCGCTTCGATCTCCACTCCGTGGTTTCTGTCTGAATTTCGCCTTTTTTCGATCCCATAGCCGCTTTCTCGAAACCCAAGACCTGATCTCAATCCGCCATTTCATGAACGTTTGCCACCAATGGCTTTTATGGCGGTCTTGGAATCAGATCTCCGCGCCCTCTCCGCCGAAGCTCGCCGCCGTTACCCCGCCGTCAAGGACGGAGCTGAGCACGCCATATTGAAGGTTCTTTCTCTTATGGTGTATATACGCATAATTGTGTATATATATATATATATATGTGTGTCTGATATACTGTAATTACTGAAAATGTTGGTAGATTAGTGTATCAATATGCGTTTTTTGAGTTCTAATTTGAGAGGAGAGAGTTTCTAATTTAGAAATTTGATGCGAGGAAGCGAAACGAAGTATGCGAGTGTGAATTTGCGATTTCAGTTCAGGTACAAGTGCGTTGTTAGTTGAATTGATGTTTTGGATGCACTGGAAGAAGAAGAGCAGAACTTATGGTTTTGGAATTAAGATTTGTAAGATCATTTCCTGATAGTGAAAGTCTAGTTGCATTTCTTTTTGTTTCGGAGAAGACTCGGATGTTAATTTGATGCATAGGATGCTGCACCAACGCGTTTGGGCGGGAGTAGTGCCAAGTTCCTTTTCTCTCCATATTGAACCGATCTTGTGTTTTTGTTTGTCATTTTGCAAACTAGCAAAATTGAAACTAGTCCTCGTAGTGCTGATATAATTTTATAGTCATTCTTATTCTTTTGTGCATGCGGATAGCTTTCGCTTGGGACTTATGTGTTTCTCGACAATGATTTGCAGCTTCGTTCACTGTCAAGCCCCGGTGAGATTGCACAAAATGAGGACATACTGCGAATCTTTTTGGCAGCTTGTGAGGTCAAAACTGTCAAGCTGAGTGTTATTGGACTCTCTTGTTTACAGAAGCTAATATCTCACGATGCAGTTGCTCTCTCTGCCTTAAAAGAGATCCTATCCACATTAAAACATGTAAGCTTTAGTTTGCGCTTTGCACGCGTGATAATAGTTGTTACTTTTAATTGGATTTACCATAGGCTCAAACTTATGGTGCAATCTTCATAATGAAGCTTCATCATGTGGAGTGGAATAATGGAACGATTAATCATCATCATAGCAAAAAACAGAAAATTAATTGTAAACTTGTCACGTATTTTGTTATAACGAGAAAATCTAACTTCAGCTGAAGGTTGGCCATTCTTTAACTGGATCTTTGAGACTCGTAAGCTACGAGAATTGCAATGAGTAATGAATTACTATTGCGTCAATTTATATTAATAGTATCAACATTCAGGATTCTACCAATTACCATGAATAAAATGAATTTTGAGCCAAAAAACTTGGCAAGAGAATGGTTTTCCCCTTGTGAAGCAGCATCTTTTTCATCGTGTCCCTCCAGTTACCTAAAACATATAAGTTACTCTTCTTCTCGCAGCATGCTGAAATGGCAGATGAGATTGTTCAGCTGAAGACACTACAAACAGTGTTAACGATATTGCAGTCACGTTTACACCCTGAAGATGAGGTAATGATTAGTAATGATTTTTAATTTAGCACTTTATTTGCTCGCTGCTGTCTGAGCTGTGGCTCTGGTTTGTGGTATGACTGTAGCTGGTTTTGCCTTAATAGTGTAGTTGGTGTAAACTTGAGCAAGGAAAAGAACGTCACAGTGAAAAAGGCAGAAACCAAACTTACTAATTATTGTGAAACATGTCCGTATAAACCTATTAATTATTCAAAACATATTCAAATTGGAATTCATGATGTCAAACTTAATGGCAAAAAGTTCCCAAAAGTTAAGAGTGGCAACATTTTTTTTACTCTGATATAAACACACACATATATATATTTAAATAAATTTTCTCTTTCCAAAAGATGAGTACTTAAAAGAACGTAGTTCCTTAACTTTTCTTTTATTAACAGGATAATATGGCTCAAGCTCTTGAGATATGTCTTCGGCTTCTAGAAAACAATCGATCTTCAGAAAGTGTGCGAAGGTAAATCACTTTTTCCTAGTGTTATTTGTTCATCATTCTCCGCAACTTATCTTGTCTTCGACAATGCTTCATTCTTTACATATTGTTATGTTTTTTCATTAGTGCTTCACTCCTCTTTAAGCTGAAGTTGCCAGCTAGTTGAGTTGGTAAAGTCCTTTGGCAAATTCAAGGACTTGGGATCAAATTCCCACCTTCACGAGGGTGGGGAGGGTGACCTCCTATTATACAACCCGCAAAAAAAAAAAGAAACTTCTTTCTAATGCTAATATGTAATTTAGAGTTGTTATTCTTCTTTTCCTTTTGGAAACTTGTGTAATTTGTAAGTTTTCCAGTACTGCTGCAGCTACCTTCAGGCAAGCGGTAGCCCTGATTTTCGATCATGTAGTTCGTGCTGAGTCTCTTCCTTCTGGCAAGTTTGGTTCTGGAGGTTATGTCTCTCGCGCTAGTTCAGTCACTGGTGATGTTAGTCGCAGCATCCATCTTTCAGAGTATGAAACAGTTGTTTTTTCTGCATGTAGTATCCGTATATGGGCTCAGTTTTTTTTTCTGCATATATTTATCTATGTATGAGCATTTGGTAAGGCATTACATATGTGTTTCTTCTGCACTCCGAGTAGAAAAGACCTGTCTGCATCTTCGCATATTTGTTTATCTCTGCTGGTTTCTTTTATGTCCCTTTGATGGGTTTACAATGAACAGGTCATTAGAACATGAATCAGTTTCTAGAGGCTCGGCATTGGTTAGAGAAACCCTGACTAGAGCTGGAAAGCTTGGGCTTCATTTGCTTGAAGACCTGACAGCTCTTGCTGCATCTGGATCAGTATGTACTATTTCTGAAATGAATGTGATTTTAATTAGACATTCTTAATGTGATTTGTAATCTTTTGGTTCTTTTTCAGAAATTGTTCCAATATGTTAGCTATTGCATTTTCCACTAAATGTAGCTGCACTTATCGCTCTCTGTATATTATGTATATTTAAATATGAAACAAAAGACTGATACTTTTACCTTTTTCTTTCAGGCACTATGGCTACGTGTTAATTCTCTTCAACGCTCCTTTGTACTTGATATACTTGAGTAAGAAGTTATTTTCCCAATATAAAATAGTGAAACCAAGGCAATTTATTAAGAATTACCTGTCGCTCATCCATAGTAAACTGGTCTTTGTGGTATTGCTTTAATTCTCAGTTCATGTTTACCTTGCAGTTTCATCTTATCCAGTTATGCAGCTGTTTTCCGAACTCTTCTTCCCTATCAGCAGGTGATTAAAATATATTGCATACCAGTTTACTTTGTCTCGGATACGTACTCTCTTGATTGCCTTGGTAGCTTCATTTGAAGTTTAGTAGCGGTAATTGATTTCTATTGGGAAACTTCTCATTTCTTCTCCATATTAAACGTGCTATGGTGCTATTTCTTAGTAGTGGTGTTTGAGTATGCCTGGTATGCTCTGGTTACAAAAAGAAGGTCATCTTAGGATGTGAGATTACTGGGAGGGAAAATGGGCTTAGATAGAAAGCCACCCATGGTCAACGATAGGTTCACTGAGCTAGAAGAGTGTTTTCTAGTCGTAATTGTAGTTTTCCTTTATTTTTTGCCTTCCTTATTTTATTTTTAAGTCCCTTTTTTTTCTGGTTAATTTTGGTTTGTATTGTGGGGAAAAAAAAAAATAAAGTGCTTTATAGCTTGTGAAAAGCTTAACAGTGAAAAGATTGCACTAAATTCAACAGGTTCTGCGTCACCAGATATGTTCGCTTTTAATGACTTCACTCCGCACTGATGCTGAGGTAATTCTATCCTGAAACTTGGATTTGCGGGCCTATCTTTTTTTTTTTTTTAAATGAGGTTTTTGACACTACAATCTTTTTCGCCCCCTCCCCTAGTTCAATCAGCCCGAGGGAGAAGCAGGAGAGCCTTCTTTTCGCCGCTTGGTTTTGCGGTCAGTTGCTCATATTATCAGGCTTTACAGTGCGTCCCTTATCACTGAATGCGAGGTGTGTTTTAGATACAAATATTTCACCGCAAGGGTTCATAACCTTCTCTATAATTTCTACACCCATATGATATAAGCTCCCCTCTTCTGCTTTCTTACAAGGTTACGAGGGGGGGGGGGGGGGGGGGGGGCCAGGGGGCCGCGCCGCAGAACAAGATGTGCTGTGAGATTAATAAACAAACCAAGCTTTTACAAGAAAATACTTTTATGCATTTCTACCAAGTTTTTATATGGAAGGTCTGCTGCAAAATGTAGCAAAAAAACTTTACTCCATCTTTTTCCCCTGGAATTTTTTTTTTCCGTCAAATAACTTTTAGATTAAAGACTCCATATTGCATCATCAAAACTAATTCGGAGATCTTGAATTATACTTTTGACATTTTCCCTTTCCCCCCCTCTGGTTATGAAATTGCTTTTCAAGTACCAGGATCAGTAACTAATAATCCATTTTCTTTTGTTTTCATTTCTCTCTCTTTTCTCTATGATTTCCAAATGCAGGTTTTCCTCAGCATGTTGTTGAAGGTTACTTTTCTTGATCTTCCGTTATGGCATCGCATTCTTGTTCTTGAAGTCCTGAGGGTAACGTTGGAAGTGCATCACAGTGTTTACTTTTGTACTATATGTAAAGTATTAAGTACTGTGTTAGAACCTTGCAAGACCCTATTGAATAATTAGATTTGGTGAATTTGACAGGCCTTTTGTTTGGAGGCGCGGACTTTGCGTACTCTCTTCCAGAACTTTGATATGTAAGCTCTCTGATATTGATTTACATTTCCTATTTTGTGATTGGTATATATATATTTTTTTTTCTGTTGAACAAACGTTTGATTTCAACATTTGATGAGAGATGATTATCAACAGGTGTTGATGAGGTATCCTTTCATTTTTTTTTTCCCCTTTTCTCCTTACAAGAAGTCAGGTTTTGTAAGAACTGTAAATGTACATAAATTGCTGGCTTTTTCATCTTCTCTGTAGGCATCCAAAGAACACCAATGTCGTTGAGGGCATCGTCAAAGCTCTTGCTAGAGTTGTTTCAAGTGTACAGGTTAGATATATTTATATGGGTAATGGATGTATGTCTGTGGATAAATCCACTGTGAAAAACAGATCTTTGTCGGATAATAAGACTTACATAAAGTGAATGGCAAGCTGTCATTTACCACATAAGAGTAAAAAAAAAAAGGTCTAAACGAAAGCTTCAAAGTTGCACAAAATCATGGAGTAGAGTCCACATAGAAATCTAGCGTTTAGCTCTAGTCCAATGAAAATATTTGTCTTTTGAGCAATCTTTAAAAGTCCCCTTATTTCTTTCCAGCCATATTGCCAAAACTGCCACCAAAGCAGCATTATTCCGGGTTGACTTAGCTTGATTCTCACGAGCAAAAAAAATGTCTTCTTCAAAAAAATCCTCACTCCTCCTAGGTATCATAGAGACCATATTAATGGTCCCTTTTTTTTTTTAATTTAATTTTTATCTTTAGGTTGGGGGAATGGTGTCAATTAGTCTTCTGTTATGGTACACGAGCAATCTGTTAGCTTGAATAAAACTTTTATATGCAGGCACACTTTTTTTTTTTTTTTGGGCTGAAGGTACCGGAAAACTTCATATATAAGAAAAGTTAATAAACTTCATTCAGGTGGTATTGAGTGTAAAATTTGTCAGATTCAGATAGTAATTAATGTGTTAAATGTTTTTTGTTTTATTGTTTCCCATAAGGCAATAGTAAGTTTTCTGACTAAAAGTAATTGACAATATAGGTTCAAGAGACTAGTGAGGAGAGTCTGGCAGCTGTTGCCGGGATGTTCAGTAGCAAAGCTAAAGGTAATCACCACCTTGGCTGATAAAGAATACACCATAAACATTCTTCTTCTGCTTCTTCTTTGTTTCTTTGTTTCTACTTCCTTTTTTGGGCTTAAGATAAGAGGTTCTTACAAGCGTTATCTTTTTCTGCAAATCCAGATCCACTGGATTTGAGGATAATAGTTGTGACTTATGAGAACTTTTGTCTCTCTAATGTGGATGGAAGTTATACTCCTACTTGCTCATGTTAGAGCTTTTCTGCATAACATTTTGGGATATACTCCTAGGAGCCGTGTTGCACCTTTGGAATCATGCATAAGGAATTCTCATTTAAGATGATCACATACTTCCCTGCAGGAATCGAATGGAGCCTTGATAATGATGCCTCCAATACTGCAGTCTTAGTTGCTAGTGAAGCTCATGCGATAACTCTGGCTGTTGAGGGTTTGTTGGGCGTTGTCTTTACAGTGGCTGCATTGACAGATGAAGCAGTGGATGTCGGTGAGGTATTTGTTTTTATTTTGCTGTATATTTTTGCTTCTATAGTGACGGAGTAGCAGTTTATCCGAGTGCTGACTAGATCTGTCTTATTTATCAGCTTGAATCTCCTAGATGTGATTATGATCCACCTATTAATTGCACCGGGAAAACTGCAATGCTTTGCCTCGCAATGGTTGATTCATTCTGGTTGACCATTCTAGACGCATTGTCCCTTATTTTGTCAAGGTTGGATGATTATCATACTAACACATAATATTCTAGAACATGAATTTTAGTCTAATGCATAAAACATTCCACATTATCTTATCAAAAAGATTAAAAAGGGCAGTAGCCTAGTCTTGCTTGGTTTTGATATCTTGTAGTCACTCTCACAGATCACAAGGAGAGGCTATTGTGTTGGAAATACTAAAGGGATATCAGGCATTCACACAGGTAATCATTATTCCAACATGTTGACTCAGCATAGGTCATGGCCGCAATTTCAGCCGTACTCTATTCTATTTTTCTTCAGAAAACTAAACAAAGATTCTCTCATCCCCTCCCTCAAAAAAAGATTCTTCCATGTCATGGATCTGTCCAATTTATTATTTGCAATGTATGTAGCATTCTTTTTTTCTTTTGTTAATTACTTAATCATTCTATTTCTAACTTGTAATTTAAACAATGATTCCACAGGCTTGTGGAGTTCTTCATGCTGTAGAACCTCTGAACTCTTTTTTAGCATCCCTTTGCAAGTTTACGATAAATTTTCCCACTGAAGCAGAGAAAAGGAGGTACAAAGTATATGTTGTTTACAATCATTTTCTCCTTTTAGGAGTTTTTATTTTCTGTGCATATTTTCTCTGATGGATACTGCTTACATGTTTCATTTACCTAACCAAAAAACCTTGTAACCTTTTCTCACGTTTTTTGACCCCATAGATTTTTCCACATATGTGTGCGAGTCTGGGTGGTGGTGTGAACGGTTTTCTATTATTGGTGTTAATATATGTATATTTTTCCTTGTTTCTAAACCTAGTCTTGCTTGTGACCTGTCATTGCTGAATTTCTTGGTTTAAATTGAGATTTCAGCAGTGCCTTACAGTCTCCTGGATCCAAACGCTCTGAATCATCAGTTGATCAATGGGATAGCATTGTCCTTACGCCCAAAAACGTGCAGGTATTTCATTTTGCTTTATTTTTATGCCATATTCTGTTCTACCTTTTTTCTTGGAAGGACTACCTTTTCTGCTTGACATCTTCACCGAGATTTTTTTTTTTTTTTTAAAAAATTAAATATCTGGTTGTCTGACTATCTGTATTTTTAACTCTTTGTTTTTGCTCCTTAGGCTTTAAGAACTCTCTTCAACATTGCCCATCGCTTGCATAATCTGTTGGGCCCATCCTGGGTTTTGGTATGTCGTATGACTTTTTACTTATCCCTAAAACCCTGATATTCATGTCCTAACTCATAACGCTGAATAATGGCAGGTTCTGGAAACTCTAGCAGCTCTAGACCGAGCAATTCATTCACCACATGCCACCACTCAGGTAAACTATTTATAGTTTTATGAAACTTCATATAGTTCAGAATGGTATCATATTTGCGATAACGGTATTCAGGTCTATATGAGTAATAAAATATAATTAGGAGATAAAAAAGGGAGATCATGTAACTAGGGAATAAATTCATTCATCTGGGTTAATATGTTCTCTAATTTGTTCAAGCACAAGTCTGTCCAATTTATATCTTTAAACTTGAACTATAAATAAAAAACATCTAATGGGCGTGTGGGAGAAGTTGACTTTTTATTGGTAGTTGATCGCTAGAAATAATTTTTGTTCGTGGGATTTTCTTGCAACATTTTCCTACAGTTTAAGTATATTAGTTTTATCTTTACAGGAGGTCTCAACAGGCGCCAAAAAGCTTATGAGGGAATCATCTGGTCAATACAGTGATTTTAGTATTCTATCTTCATTGAATTCTCAGGTAAACCATGCAGCTAGCTGTCTGTCCCGAAGTATACTATAAAACGGTTTATATCTCTATAGATCCTTGGGAAATATATTTCTTTTCCTCATTGGATGTGCCCCAGTTCTTACCCTTGGTAGTTTTTAATGAAACCATTTTCTGGAAAGAATGGAAAATGCGTCTCTTAAAACTGCCTGATTCCTGGAACTTCTTAAAACAGTAAACTGATATTATCAGTGATTCTCCCATCATTTCCATTTATTTAAACAAGAAAATCGGTTGACATTGGGTGAAAACGTGGGCTTGTCATTCTTGTTCGTTTACCTAGAAATTTATGGGCACGTGTTTACTTTCATCCATGAATGGAATCTATGTAGTATGATATACTACATGTGCTGACCTTGTGCTTTTCTTTGTTCGAAAGCTGTTTGAGAGCTCAGCGCTTATGCATATATCTGCTGTGAAGTCCCTTCTTTCTGCATTACGTCAGCTTTCTGAGCAATGCGTATATACAGCTTCAAGTACTTCTGGACCAGCATCGAGTCAAAAACTTGGGAGCATCACTTTTTCAGTGGAAAGAATGATATCAATCCTTGTTAATAACCTTCATAGTATGTAATGTTTGTGAGTTTTCAGTAATTCGTTACAGTAGTATACATGTTTTTTTTATTTTATTTTATTTTTCCTGTGAATTGTTCATATACACATGCATGTTTATTAAGTATTTGTACGTGGATTTAATTTGTTGTGGACTGCCTATATTCACTTACAAGAGGTATTAATGTTATGTAGGTCATATTGATGCATCACTCATCTCGTTTGTTTTTCTACTAGTGGTTCACTTATTCATTTATTTACCATACAACAGGAGTGGAGCCCCTGTGGGATCTTGTTGTGGGACACTTTCTCGAGGTATCTCCTTATAATTTTTCTTATACTGTGACTTTCTAGCACCATATACATTTTTCTTGACATCCTGAAATGCTTTACAGCTTGCAGAAAAACCTAACCAGCATTTAAGAAATATGGCACTTGATGCATTAGATAAATCCATATGTGCTGTTTTAGGGTCAGATCGCTTTCCGGAATCTTTATCAACAAGACCCAAAGGGACTTCACAGACTGTGAGAACTCTTACTTCCTTAATATTTGTGTCTTGTTTAACTCGTAAAGAAGAAATTTATTAGCAAGTGTGATCCTTGACACACATTCTCTTTCTCTAGATGGAAACCACATTTACAGAAACGACATCACTTGAATGTGCTGTCATATCCCCATTGAGGGTTCTTTATTTCTCTACTCAGAATGTGGAAGTGCGTGCTGGATCTTTAAAGATTCTTCTGCATGTTTTAGAGGTGACTTGTTTTTGCTCAAAACTATTTCAATTTCTTTTTTAGCCTATGCTGGTAACTTTTCTTACCAAAAGAAGCTACATATCTTGTAGAGGCACGGAGAAAAATTACAGTACAGTTGGCCAAATATTCTTGAAATGTTGAGGTTTGCCTCTATCTTTACTTCATGCTCCCCCCCCAACCCACCCACCACCATTCTATTAGCAAATTGAGCTAATTGTTCCACTCTTCTTTTATCCTTTAATAAGGTCTGTAGCAGATGCTTCAGAGAAGGAACTTGTCACTTTGGGTTTCCAGGTTAGAAAGAGCTCTTAGTTTATTGCACGCATAAGTTACATAAAATTGTGTTTGCAAGCACATCTTTGAACATCATGGGTGTCATCTTTTCTTTTTCTTTTTCTTTTTCTTTTTTTTTAACTTACCTTGTCTCTTGCTTATAGAAGAAAAGTAGACAAGAGGAATCTGTTATTCAGTGAAAATGTGATGCCTTACTGGATTATGTTTTAAGGGTGATGAAATTGTCTTTGATGTTTGTCTGTGAATGCTTGAAGAACCGTAATAGTGTCGATACACATAAGTAGATTTTCATACTGAATTGTCATATGCAGCTGTTTACTTCTTGTTATTAAGTGTTATTTTTACACGAGCATTCTTTTGCCAGTTTTACAAAATATTGTGTGTTACTGGTAATGTCTAGTTTGTAATGTTTTCTTTTCTTTTCTTTTCTTCTCCCTCTTCGTTTTTCTTTTTTCATTTAATTGAACATTTGACGTTTTCTTGGTAGTCAATGTTTTGAATACCATTATCTTATTGGGTTTTATTATATCTTTATGTTTTTCAAATCCAATTCCGATAAAATCGTTTCTTTATATCCAGCTTAAGTTGAGTCTTTCTTGTAGAGCCTACGTGTGATCATGAATGATGGACTTTCGAATATACCTGCAGACTGCCTTCAAGTGTAAGATCACAAACTTGGCTTCCCCTCCCTTCCCATCTTCTTTGTTCAAATACACGGTATTAACATGGAATATTTTATTTAAGGCTTGATTGCTGCTTATGTATAGGTTTACATGCAGAAATGTATATTTTATACATATCCACCTAGATTAACTGAGAAAGAGTTGATAATCTCGTTAAACCAACATGGGCAGCTATGGGTATCACTTTAAAAAATTGGAGGTAATCCAGCATTAATCTGAATGTTGCAGGTGTGTTGATGTGACTGGAGCTTACAGTGCTCAGAAGACAGAGCTTAATATAAGCCTGACGGCAATAGGTCTTTTGTGGACTACAACTGATTTTTTTGCAAAGGGGCTTGTTCAAGGATCTGCAGAGGAAAAGGGAACAGGTTGGATTATCATAGTACATCTATTAGCGTATTAATTGTTTTCTCTGTAAACTAGTAATGATAGAATTTAATTGCAATTTTTATAATCAGTACGATAGAATTTAGTTGCAATTTTTTTAATCATTATAGATGGGCATTCTGTTCCAAAGCAACTGGATGGTCAAAGGCCAGAAGAACAAAAACCCAATTTTGTGGACGAAGCTTCCTTGACAATTGCGGTTCATCATGACAAGTTGATTTTTGCTGTTTTCTCATTACTTCAAAACCTTGGAGCTGATGAGAGGCCAGAGGTGGGTTGTGATATGTTTTTTGGTAGAAACATACCTCCAGTTAGTGCCATCCATATGCCTTCTTTTATTGATTCTCTCAAACAAAGCAATGGTTCTCCATTTTTGATGATTGGACTTTGAATGTCTACATCTTTAGTTCTTGATATCATCTCTTGGTTCCTTTCTTTTTTTGGTTTGAACTTTCAAAGAATGTCTAGTATTTAACTGATGATAGATCAACATTTTTAGTTGATAAATCTATTACAGTCTCCATATATAGTTGTTCGAGAAAGTAAATTCAACTTCTGCAAATTATACACGAGATGTTTCATGATTTGAGCACTTAGGCTTTTCTTGGGATTCAAGTTAAATGTGTTATGTTGGCCTACATTTTCAAACGATGTTCTTTGTCAAACAAATTCATCCACAAAGCTTTCAAGCAAATTATGGTAGTAAATACAATATTAAACAATGATCACAGCAACAGCAACAACAACAACGGCAGCAGCAGTAGCAGCAACAACAACAACAGTACTAATTAGAACAACACATCATAATGACCTTTCCATGAAGTACATGTTTTTCTATTGTCAAATTTGGTAGGGGATAAAGAAATTCTACTAGCTAATGACGTCATGTTATTAAGCCTTCGTATGGTCTTAGCTAATTATTGATTCGTTACCAAATCTGAAGAACCCAATTGTATACTCAGGTCAGGAATTCAGCGGTGAGGACACTTTTTCAGACTCTTAGTGGTCATGGACAAAAACTTTCCGAAAGCATGTGGAAGGATTGCCTTCAGACTTATGTTTTTCCTACTTTAGATCATGCTTCTCACATGGTAAGTTAAAAGTGATTGGGAAATGTCAATCTAGACCTTTTTTTTTAATTAACTATTAGATCTGAACATTTTCATTTTAGGCAGAAACCTCATCGAAAGATGAATGGCAAGGGAAAGAACTTGGAACTCGAGGAGGAAAAGCAGTCCACATGCTCGTACATCATAGGTATAATTAAGGTTCTATGGTCCTTATCCACCTCCTCCCTTTTTTTGGGATCCAATAAAGTTTCTTTTCTTCTCCCCTCTTAACCAATGCAAATCGCTGCTCGTGTTAAATGCATTTTCAGTCGTAACACAGCTCAAAAACAGTGGGATGAAACACTTGTACTTATACTTGGTGGAATAGCTCGTATTCTACGTTCTTTCTTTCCTTTCCTCAGAAGCTTGAGCAGTTTTAAATCAGGTAGGCCAATCATTGGCTTTTGATGTAATTGCTTTCTTATGTCCACTTCTCAATTAATTGTTCCCCAAGTGACACATTATATTCATTTATCCAGGGTGGGAATCTTTGCTTCTATTTGTAAATAATAGCATTTCAAAAGGTAGTAAAGAGGTGACTATAGCGGCAATTAACTGTTTGCAAATAACTGTTGTTTCTCATGCTTCCAAGGTAATTAGCAACTTTTGTGGAACAGTTTAAGACTAGTCCTTTGCTTGACGTTTAGTTAAAGCTCAAATGTCAATGAAGAAAACATTTTCTCTAGCACTGAGACAGTTGTGTCAATCAGGGAAACCTACCGCTGCCTTACCTTACATCCGTCCTAAATGTTTACGAGCATGCTCTTCAAAAGTCAACAAACTACAGTGGCAATGCAGCTAGCAAGGTGAAGCAGGAGATTTTACACGATCTTGGTAATGTATTAATTAGGCAAGAGATTTGTTTATATCTGGTGCACAGCTACATGTCTAAGCAAGAACCTTTAACATTTTTTGGATAATTAAGAATATTGCAGCCTTGTTAATTGATGCAGTACCAATATCTTTCTGTCAGAGAAATATCTTGTTCATGCTTACGTTTTGTTAACCTTTCCATATTTGCAGGAGAACTATATGTTCAAGCACAAAGGATGTTTGACGATCATTTGTATACACAATTGCTTGGGATTATTGGTTTGGCTGTCAAGCAAGCCATTATAAACAATGATAACTTTGAAACTGAGTTTGTAAGTGAACCTTTGCACTCCCCTTTTTGTATTGCCCGTTTGCCCGTATTCCTCCTGTTATATGGTAGTGAGTGTTAACTACTGCTTGATAATGTCACTTGGTAGTGAGTACTGACCACTGCTTGTGATTTAACCTTTTTTTCTGAAACTGGAGAAAGTTAACTAAAATGGAAAAAGGAAAAAGGTTAACTACTACAATACTTGTAATTCATCTTTGCAAGTCATGACTTCCCATTCCATTGAAGTTTTATGTTTGCTTTTCACCAGGGACATATTCCACCTGTATTACGAACAGTGCTGGAGATCATACCTCTGCTAGTTCCGACTGAGCACCTTTCTTCAATGTGGCTAATTCTTTTTCGGGATATTCTGTATTATCTACCAAAATCAGATTCCCCCTCACAAGATGAGGAAGATGAGGCAGGGCAAACCAGCACTGTTGACCAAAATTCAGGTACGTGAATAACTTTAGTTGCAATCTATATTTATTTGTAGTTTGCCAAACTACAAAACTCAGAAGTGAACAAATTGTTTCTGCAGATGCTAACTTGAGGCGATACGAAAGATCTAATGGTACTTCTTCCACGCCCCTGAAAAAGAACGAGGCTAAATCTCCAAGTTCACGGTCAAGTACAGCTGTTACTGCAGGCCTCCCCAGTTATTTGTTTGCTGAAAAGCTTGTTCCTTTGCTGGTTGATCTTTTTTTAAAGGCGCCATTAGTTGAAAAGTATATTATATATCCTGAAATTATTCAAAGTCTTGGAAGGTAAAGATTTGTAGACTGCCTGATACTAAATTTGTCCCACTGAAGCTACCTGTTTTTGAAAGCTTGTTATATGCACAAATGATCTACTGTGTTATTTTGTTTCCTGACCTACAAACTTCATATGGAAAATATTTGGGTGTCAATCCGCATATTGTGCATGGGTGGCAGTTTTGAGGGTGTGTTTTTTATCCACATGCATGTTGAACATAATTTTGCCAACTGCAGTAAGCTTTTTCTTTCATGGTGCATCATGGCATGTAGGTCTTTAAAGACTTTGGATCACTGATGATCACATACTTGATTATTTTCTCATTATGGCATATAGGTCTTTAAAGACAAACGATGGATCTCTGATGATCGCTACTTGATTATTTTCTCATCTTTTGCACATGCGTATTTTTGTTTGGAGCCACATCCTTATCATTGGACTTGTTACCTTGTTATTTCTTAGGTCTATGACTACTAGAAGAGATAATTCTGATGGTGCACTATGGAGATTAGCTGTTGAAGGCTTCAATCGTGTTCTTGTTGATGACTTCTGCAAATCATCTGTGGATGGTGGATTGGACTCTAGTACTAGTAAGCCTGCAAGAACACGTATATGGAAGGAAGTTGCGGACTTGTATGAAATATTCCTTGTGGGTTATTGTGGGCGAGCTCTTCGTTCCGATTCTCTCTCTACCGTCGTAGGAAAGGCTGATGAGTCCCTTGAGATGACCACTTTAGACATCCTTGGTGACAAGATTCTCAAGTCGCCAGTTGATGCACCTAATGATGTAATGTTCTTACTGATCAAGTTATATATGCTTCTAGTCATGCCATTTATGCAAAAAATAATTATAATTCACACATTTTCCCAAAGTTGTTTTTGAGAATTGTTTTGCATTAGTGCTTGATTTGTGGGATGATGAGTCAAATATTTTTCCCAAGGAGTCTATGGAACAAGTTTGAGATGAATAAGTGATTATGGATAATTTTTTCCTTTTCTTTCCATGATGCTGCAGCATTTTCATTCATCGTATCTCAATTCTATCTTGCTCCATTAGTTCCATTTCCCAAAGTTCTGATGAA
>JAFMPE010201812.1:0-16676 GCA_024759925.1 Ficus religiosa | reverse complement strand
TTTTACAAGCATGAACACTTCCATAGGTATAGCAGAGTCAAGTTCTTTATATTAGTTTATATTAGTCGTCTACTTAGGACCTATTCTGTCATCACCACCTAAGCTTCAACAACCGAACCTGGAGGGGCTCCTAAAGGGGAGGCAATGAGACTCGAATCTAGATGGACAAAGGGGGGATGCCAAAAAAAGGTATCAAGACCCTTTGCTATCCCATCTACACATGTGGTTGTTATTTATAAAGTATACCTTACACTTTGAAATTTTGTATTTTTATATTGTTAGATTACATAAAATATTTGCATGTTGTACTTTTCTTGTGTACAAAAAAAAAATGATAGCCACTTGTGAGTCCCACATCGACGGGAAGTGAGGAGATAAAGTGGTTTATAAGGGTTCATGGATTATCTTTTAGTGAAAATTGTTACTTAATAATGTTCACTTATGAGTCCACCTAGTTCCTCTTCCTGAGGACTCTTTGTGGTCGAACTGCCAGTGAGTTTGCATGTTGTACTTTCGTACCAACAAAAAAACCCATATATATTTTGGTCAACAATTAAACTTGACCTTGAAATACCCAAAATATACTTAAAAAGAAAAACAAAAATTTTGGAATATTCACCTTTTATGCAATGTATTTTGTTCTTATTCAAAAAGTATATATATTATATTTTTGTTCTAGTGCTATCTTTTAAAAGCCATGCATTTTAACATCATTCTCTTACATTTAATGCATAATTTTTATATATTTCCTCGGTTAATGTTTAATTTTGACCTTATAATACTCAAAATACCTTTAGATTTGAATTTCTTCAACTAATTTTAATTTTAATTTTAATTTTAAGCGTTTTCAATACCTTTTAGATTAACATTAAGTATTAATAATAAAAAAAAAAGAGTATAGATTTTAGGTATTAAATATAATAGAAGAATATAGAAATACAGAACTTAAAAAAATACGACACACTTTTTTGAATAAAAACAAAATTCAGAATATAAAAAGATAAGATAAATAACACTTGATTTCAGTTTTCCCCTTTAAAAGGTATTTTGATATTCCGTTTATTAAGTTAGTTTAACTCTAATTTAAATGTATTTTTTAATCTTAATTTTAATTTAAAAATTTTATCTCTAATTAATTTACCAAATGGAAGCGAGTATTTTTAGGCTGAAGTTTAGTGTTGATGAAAAAAGACATAAATTTATGCATCTTATCAGACGTAACAAAATGATGGTAGAAAAATATAAAATTTGAAAATGTAGGGCATGAAAAATAAAATATAGCGGGACCATCACATGGGAAGGAGGAATAAATAAATGCAGCATAAAAGGCCGGCTACCGTTGAAGAGCTAAGAATGATGTTTTATTATTAGTTTTGATTGGATTATTGGAATGGTGAATAAATAACCATTAACCAACCACTTCCTTTTTTTTTTTTAATATTTTTTTTCCTCCAAAAAAGATCTTTGTCGTTTAGTTACAAAAGAAACCGAATTTATTTAGAGTATGACAACATCATATTTTGCAAGAAATGGCAAAAAACTTTCAGCCTTTGAGTATATAATACTTTTTCAACTTGGCCATTCAATATTCCATTTCTGATTTTCCTGTATACAGTAGACTTTTCCCACGAATTTCCAACTCATTTTGCCACTTCTATTCGTCCTTTTCTTTTCTTTTTTTTTTTTGGGAACTGCAAACCCAAGTGAGTTTTTACACTTTGGAGAGAGAAACAAGAGTTTTTAGTTTAGAGAGAGAAACATGAGGTCTTAGAGAGACAGCCAACTGGTTTGTGTTTCCCACCATCCCCCACCCTTTTTCTGGGACCGTGAAAATCCTCCTTTGCCTCTCTCTCTCTCTCTCTCTCAAGCTCAAGTGGGTCATTTTTTGAGGTCCAACAATTCCACTTGCTGATCCTTTTTTTTTTTTCTTTTTTTTTTTCTCTCTCTGTGTGTCTTACCTGCCCTTCTCTCTCTTTCTCTCTCTTCTCCCTTAAATGTTTTTTTTTTTTTTTTAATACTTACCCAGGAGCCAATCTCTCTTTTCAATGCTTTTCTTCGTCTCCTTGTACAGAAACTGAGATCCATTTCTCTCAATTTGAAGGGAAAAAAAACAATATTTTCTGATCACAAGTTGTCATATTGATATATTTCTTTCTATTGGGTATTCTATCTATTTGAGTGTTTGCTTGTTTGTTGTGTGTTATCTTTAAGATTGAATCTTTTTTTGGTTCTTCAAAAAGGGAAGTCTGTAGCTTTCAGTTAAAGCATCCGGGTCTTGTTGATTTCGCCAAGGCTTTACTGCTACTGGTCGAAATCGTTTCCTTTTGTGGCTTTTGAAAGGGTTCTTTTTGTATTAGTTTGAATTTTGCTTCTTTTTTGTATTTAATTTTTTTTTTTTGCTGTATTGGGATTTGATGCTTGGTCCAAGACAATGGAGATGTTTATGGCCAGATTTCTATTCCTTTAGCATTCAAAACTTTAGCTTAGTGAAGTGACAAATGAAGAACCTTCTTAAGAAGCTCCATATCATGTCCAACAGTCAGTCAGAAGATGGTAGAGAAGGGTCAACTTCATCAAAGGCTAGTCAGAAGTCCATTGAAGAGTCTTCCCCTGATAGGATTTTGCACTCCAGGTTCCACCATAACCCTGATCACAATAAACCGTTTTCGGGTCTTTCGGGTTGGTTGAATTCTGTTGCTCAAAGACATAGTTCTACGATCTCATCATCATCTTCTTCTTCCAATGTGACAAGAGGTGAGAGGAGTGAGCGGCCAGTTGATGCAGTGACGGTTACTAGTACCGATTTGGATGTCATCGGTCTGGAGCCGTCGAGGCCCGATTCGGGGTCGAATAACTCGAGAGATCCTGATGTAGAGGAAGAGTATCAGATACAATTGGCTTTGGAATTGAGTGCCAGGGAGGATCCGGAGGCAGTTCAGATTGAGGCTGTCAAGCAGATTAGTTTGGGCTCTTGTGCCGTCGATAATACTCCGGCTGAAGTTGTTGCCTATAGATATTGGGTTAGTGTTTCATTCTTCATCTGCATGAAATGATTTAGCTTTGCTTGCCTTGTTACCAAAACTATGAAAGTTAGCTGGTCATTTATGAACTTATTAATCTAGCTAGATTAAATTAATACTTGAATCAAATTACAGAGGGAGTAAGTAAATAGCGGAGTAATTTAAGTTCTTCATTTTGAACTGCAGAAAGAAATCTGTGGAGCTTTCTCTTAAGAGTTATGGCTATTAAAATACTCTACTACTAAGTGTTTTTTTTTTTGGTCTAAAACTCTTCAATTCGGTCTCTCTATAGTGTTAAATTATCTCCATAACTTTGTTGGTATGTCAATCATATGGTTGCCAAAGTGTACATGGTTATGATTAAGTTCACTTTATGCTCCTAAACTAGGCATTGAACTATAGTCTCGAGGTTTATGAAAAAAAAAAAAAAAAAAAAATTTGAAGATGTCAGTGTCAATCCCCATGGCTCTTGTGAGTCCTGTCCGTACCTTCCCTTTCTGTTTCCTGTGATGAAAGTTTGGGAAAATGGACCACGAAAATCAGTACAACACTTAAAGTGTAAAAAAATTTGTTGAGAGTCACTATCAGAACTGCCGGATGTTCTAGTCTTACTGGTGTGCTGACATTAATTATTTCTTCATCATACTGGTCGTAGATTAAAATGTACATTCCGGCATTAGTGGGCAGGAAATTAGGTGATGCTTTGGGTTTGGTGTTGTGTATATCTGGGGGTTATCTGGGTTATGGATCTGTGTATTGTTATCTTGGTTGGGTATTGTTATTTTATCCATTGTGCGGTTAGAAGTTTCGTAAGTCTGAGGTATAGAAAGTGTCTGATTTATTTCCTTTAGTATCAGTTTTCATGTCGTTTAGCCTCTCATTTTCGTTATGTTGGGGTAGGAAATAATTATCTGCATTTATTTTCTTGCATTGGTAGTGTGGTACTTTTGATTTAGAAATCATTGTGTATTTGAGCTAGCAATTGAATTTAAAATTTTGAAAATTCCCAGGAATCATTTTAATTGTCGATGATCAAACTGATTAGAAGAAAATAGGCTTTCATTGCTACTACAAGTCAACTAGCTAGAATTTATGCTAGTTGTTATTCTCAACTGGGAAACTGATCCAAAAAGTGTATTTGCTTAATTGTTTTACCATGTCACATTCAGCACAACAAATTGGGGCAAAGCAAAGCGGTATAAAATTTCCATTAATTTCTTTAGATATTCTAAACTTCAGACAGATCTTGTATGGGGTTTCCGATTTTTTCTGTTGGAGATAATTCAAATGTGGGAGAGATTTAGTCCTATACCTAACTTCTTTTCACAGTTTGAACTTATCTATTCTGTTCTAACCTATCTCATATCGTAGATTTATCCATGCTTCACAGAATTATAATTCTCTTAGCTACGATGACAAGATCTTGGATGGCTTCTATGACCTGTATGGAATCTTGACCGAATCCAACTCAGAAAGAATGCCTTCCCTTGTTGATTTGCAAGGAACGCCTGTATCAGAAAGTGTCACGTGGGAAGCGGTCTTGGTCAACAGGGCCGCTGATTCAAATTTGTTGAAGCTTGAGCAGATGGCACTTAAGATGGCTGTAAAGTCAAGGTCGGATTCTTTGGTTTATGTAAATAGCGATTTGGTGCGAAATCTTGCAATTTTAGTTGCTAACTCTATGGGTGGGCCAGTTGGGGATCCTGAAAGCATGTTGCGAGAATGGCAAAGTGTCACATATAAATTGAAAGCAACCATTGGTAGCATGGTTCTGCCACTTGGTTCTTTGAAAATTGGATTGGCTCGGCATCGTGCGTTATTGTTCAAGGTACTTCTTGGCATTTCCGTTATGGTTTACACCTGATCAGGAATGCTGTATACACTTTTGCAGATTTAGCATAATATATCTTCTCATCGCGTCATTAATTTTTTACGATGAGCTTTCCTTACTTCTAAATACCAACCTTTGTTTTATTTCATACCACATCTGCGCTTGAATTGAGCATGTGTGAATGTTTTTGTTATATTCGCTTCATATGTTGATGTTTAAAATCAAACCTAGAGGTACGTTCAGGTCATTGACAGTTACTTAAATGATTCTGTATCAATCTCATTGCACGATAACAGGTTTATTCGCTTTTCTTAACTTCAAATTTGAATTTTTGTTGGGTTTTTTGTCGTGCCAAATTTGAATTTAAACACTGTTGTTTTAGTTATAATTATTGAAATGTTATTGCTTACTACTTTGAGTTGGAAATCAGATTCTGTAACAAGAAGTTAACAAATGTTGGTATTAACTACAATTGCCCATTGTCTAGCCCGCGTGACTACGAAAAATAGTTGTGATCTATTTATGCATGCCTTGTTCCAGTGTTGTACTGGGGTTCCTCAACCAATATGAAAAACATTTCAACTTATTTGGTTTCATAGGTTTTGGCTGATAGTGTGAGCATCCCCTGCCGGCTAGTGAAGGGACAGCAATATACTGGTTCCAGTGATGTCGCTATGAACTTTGTAAACATCAATGATGGAAGGTAATTCTTATCTTAGTCTACTTTTGTCACACGGTTTTTAAGTCAGATTATGCTTTTGGTTTACATTTTTAGATGAATAAACTGGTTATATTTATTGTTACATAAACCATAATGAGGCTTTTGGTCTGGTGCCTGTGGTTTGCTCCAACATGGCCTGCGGTTTGATTCCTGGACACTTACCTGGTCGATAACCATGAGTTTCATGTTTCTTAGAGATTTTAATGTTTGGAGGGGCTAAATTAATTTCCAACTTGAGCATGATAGGTGAGTTTAGGGGTCTTCTAGGATTTTAAAAAAAAAAAAAAAAAAACCCAACAACAACATATGTTGTATTTACTGACAATAAATCATGATGGATAAGAAATCTTCAATAGGTTGTGTATTGTTGTGCTCTGATATTCATTTTGAAGTGTTTGCTTAAAGAACTGAAAAGATTTCAGAACCAGTAACTTAGCAATTATTTTTTATATGGAGTGGTAGAACCTTAATTTGATTTTTTTAAGATGCATCCAATCTTAATTTCAGGGAGTACATAGTAGATCTAATGGCAGATCCTGGTACACTTATTCCATCTGATGCAGCTGGATCACATATAGAGTATGATGAATCTTTCTTCTCTGCTAGTCCTTTGTTCAGAGACGTTGATTCATCTCGTGCAGCGTCTTCCAGTAGTGGGGTTGGAAGCTCGTTCGAAGATCATTCAGACTTCGGGACATTTGAAAAGAGATCTAGGTTCAGAAACCATGCGTCCACAGGAAGGGAATCTGATGACAAAGAAGAATCAATTGCTCCAACAAAACCAGCTGGGCCAACTGAACTCGAGGGAGAAACGAAGATGCTCTTAGATGAATTGAAAAAACCATCTAATGTCGATAAGGGGCTCGTGCGGGAAATTCCAGGCAGGACTAGTTACCCTTATGCGCATGCAAGATCTCCTTCTTGGACCGAAGGCGTTAGCTCCCCTGCAAGTCGTAAAAAGAAAGTGAAGGATGTTTCGAAATACATGATTGACGCTGCCAAAGAAAATCCACGATTAGCCCAGAAACTCCATGATGTGCTGCTCGAAAGTGGTGTTGTTGCTCCTCCGAACCTATTTACAGAAGCTTATCCAGAGCAATTAGATGTATCGACGGTTGAGTCTAGTTCCCAAAAAGAAGATCGGGGTGAAAATAAGGAAGGTGTTGGAACCCAAGAAAATAAAGGTAAAGACGATATTGCTCCAGCTTGCTTTCTGCCTCCTTTGCCTCACAAGGCACATTCTAAAGCAGGTCCTAGTCAACCAGAGCCTCTAAAAGTTGTGGAAGGTTTAGGGGGGGTCAACCTCCCGAGTGATAGTCGGGATATAATAGGACACATTATCTCATCACAGTCTGAAATGGCTCCGGTGAAATATGCAAAAAATGTCCCAGTTGCTGCTGCCGCAGCAGCTGCAGCAGCTGTTGTTGCATCTTCAATGGTGGTTGCTGCAGCAAAGTCAAGTGCTGACCAGAATCTCGAACTTCCTGTAGCAGCTGCTGCCACTGCCACTGCTGCAGCTGTGGTGACTGCAGCTGTCAGTAAGCAGTATGAGCAGGGCATGCGAAGTGATGGAGACACGGATAGTGTTGGTTATGAACCACGAGGTAGTGGCGACCGTGAGCAAGATGGTGTGGCAGCAAATTCAGAAGGTGAGAGAATCTCGGATAAATCAGCAGGAAATGAGAGCACGAAATCTGATTCAATTGAGGACGTTGCAGACTGCGAAATTCCATGGGAGGATATCAGTTTGGGTGAACGTATCGGACTTGGTACTGAACCATGCATTATTCTATCTTGTCATGTAGTTCGTTTCATTGGTAAACCTAATCCCATAATCTTAATCCACACATTTGGTACATCCTTTGTGTTGTAGGATCTTATGGGGAGGTCTACCGTGGAGAGTGGCATGGAACTGTAAGTTTTCTCATGCCTGAACCTGAAAGTAGCCTTCTTGTTGCACTAATGTGATAACACCGGGTAATGTCATTGGGTTTTTCCTATACTGTTTCATAGGAAGTTGCGGTGAAGAGGTTTCTGGACCAAGACATTTCCGGGGAATCACTGGCAGAATTCATGAAAGAGGTAGAAGCTGTTGCCTTCATTCGTCTCGATTTTATGTAGATTTTTAAAATTAAAAATCTGATCTTGTTTTTGAATTGGTCGTATCTCTTGTATCTCTGATGGTAGAGTTGAAGAGGTTGCTCGCTTTTCTATGTTTGCTTTCATAACATCTTCCACGAATTTTTGCATGCGGAAACCACCTAATGTTTGGGATATGAATTTGTCGTGCTATAGTTGTGACTTTAAAATATAAGATTACATATTAGATGATTATTTATTATTTTTTTTCTTGTTTAAATTGCAAGGTTCGGATAATGAAAAGACTCAGGCATCCCAATGTTGTCCTGTTCATGGGAGCTGTAACTCGTGCTCCCAATCTTTCTATTGTTACGGAATTCCTTCCAAGGTTTGGTGGTAGTCTACATTATAGTCTGTATTATCTTAATTCCTTTTTTACATCAATGGTTCTTGATTCTTGTTGTCAAATGATTTTTGTTTCTTGTCTCTCTCTCTCTCTCTGTTTTTTTTTTTTTTTTTTTTTTTTTTTTGATAATTTTAATGGAGAAATATTTATGTTTTTTTCTTGCATTTACTAAATCTTGCATTGACCATGTTGGGGTTGGGGGGCGGTTGTGGTGTTGTGGGGGGAAGAAAGCCAATAAGCTAAATGTTATGCTGCTCTATATTACCTTTAACCCCAATGAGTTGCCATTAAAGATAATCTTAATGATTGGATTCCCCCTACAGTAAAACCAGTTGTACTCTGCGATGCGTTTTCAGGCATTGGATGATGGTCCAATGGGATCTGGCTGTCGAAATTTTGTTGTCGGGTTCCACCTGATAAAATGAGCTCTAATTTCAATGGTCTAGATTGATTTGTCCATCATTGCATAATAATTGCTTGCATGGTAAGACCAAGAAAAGACTGGTCATAGCATAATTCTGTTCCAGACATTAATAGAATGAGATGTTAAAATTTATGGTTTCAAGTTTAAGAATCCTTCATTGAGATCTGAATTTATTATTGTGTTTTCTCCACTGGTAATAGTTCCACATACTGAATGACTGACAATTTCTTTGCGTTTCTGTTTAATTGATTGCCTTTGAGTCTGTAACTGATCTGGGACAGGGGAATACTGAAACATAATTGTGTGTTGCAGAGGTAGTTTGTATAGGTTACTTCATCGGCCGAACAACCAATTAGATGAAAGGAGGCGTTTGAGAATGGCTCTTGATGCTGTAAGGTTTTTTCTTTCTTTTCTTTTATTCCGAATGTCAGTTTGAAATATATATATTTTTAATTATAGTTTATACTGAACTTAAAGTGCAATATTTGTCTGCTATGTATTCAAATTTTCCAGGCCCGGGGAATGAACTATTTGCATAGTAGCACACCAGTGATTGTACACCGTGATTTGAAGTCCCCAAATATTCTTGTTGATAAAAATTGGGTAGTCAAGGTGATTTCTCATCTCTCTATCAGATTATTTAATAAAGTTATGTATTCTCAATACCAACTTGGTGTGACTTTATTTTTGCACCTTCCATTAGGTCTGCGATTTTGGACTATCTAAAATGAAGCATAGCACATTTCTCTCTTCAAGGTCCACCGCTGGGACGGTAAGCTAGAATATGATTTCGACTTTTAAAGCAGCCTGGTCAACAACAAAGTTATGGATGGGGAAAAATTTTTATTGTTAAATGATCTTAAAAAAGTCATTCATGTTTCTATCATCTCCCATTCGGCCTTTTAAGGGTTTCTGTTAGTTTCTTATGATGCATATCATCCCCGATCACAACCACTTTTATATATGCTGTTGAAGACAACTCTTATGCTAGCTGTTTAATTGACTTCAAGTTGTCATATTCTCCTCCAGGCTGAATGGATGGCTCCTGAAGTGCTAAGAAATGAACCTTCCGATGAGAAGTATGCCTGCATCTTTTCTTTGTCAAGTATTCCGGTCACGTTTAGGATGTGATTGCATAAACAATTTTTGAACATGTAGGTGTGATGTTTTTAGCTTTGGGGTCATATTGTGGGAACTGTCTACAATGCAACAACCCTGGGGTGGAATGAATCCGATGCAAGTTGTTGGTGCGGTTGGATTTCAACATCGCCGTCTTGACATTCCTGATGACATGGATCCTACAATTGCCGATATCATCAGAAGATGCTGGCAGACGTGAGTATACTCTCAGTTAAATGTTTTTACATCCAGATTTCAAAATTATTATGGTTGAAACTATTAATTCCTCGTTCTTTTTAATTTATTTTCCTTAATCGAAAATGGCTGCAGCACATGAGATTTGGGAATTGGTTCTCGAGTCTTGATTGTTCCTTTGAGTTCCAAACTTTTGATTTATTTTTCATCTCGGATAATTTGATATTCACTTCGAAGAGTCTTACATTTCTAGGATGTCTGGCTATCTGATCTCGTTTAATTTTCAAAGTGCTGCAGATATTACTGCCAAATATATTGTCCTTCCATCCACACCCACTTTGAAAATTTTATGCAATGGAGTTGTTAACAAGATGGCAGATTGTCTATTTTCTTTGGAATAATATATTTTTTTTCTTTTCAATAAATTACTTAAAATCTTTTTTAAGTAATTTGTTAAACTCTAAGATCTTGTGTACGTTGCTACAAAGTACAAGGTTTAATCAATTCTATAGGACTAGAGACAAGTATTTCATGGATAGCACTGGTTTTGATTCTTTTCTTTTGTGACACCACGTCAGCAATTGCTGTGCGTAATTGTTATAGTTACTACGAGTTATTATAGAATGTACTAATCGGAAGTTACTATGATTACTAGAATAACTAGAATGTACTAATCGGTAGTTACCATAATTACTCGAATAACGTGATGCGATAGTGACACAAAAGAAAATAATCAAAATCAGTGTTATCCTTGAAAAATGATTTTTGGTGCTTTAACAAAAAAAAAAAAAAAAAAACCCCTTGCTACAAGTTAGCTTACGCACGCTTGGTTGAAAGTTTGAATCCGTCAGCTAGTTTCTTCATTGTGTCGTGAGTTTCTATCAGTGAGCCACAATTTTTTGCTGCGCTTATTTTGTTGCCTGTGCCCGATCTTCATTCAATGCCCTGTATGTTATGAGCTTGGTTCAATCTATTCCAAATGTCTGAAATCGTATTAGTTAGATAGCTAGGAATCATATTCAAAGTCATGGTTGATCTTGTGAACGAATTGAGATGGATATTGTAGGTTCGGGTTCTTGGGACAAAGTGGCAGAACTAGAAATTTAGAGGAAAAATTGAATAAATATCCTAAGAAAAATTCTTATAAATTGAAAAGCTAATCTTGTTTTCTTAATGGTCGCTCATTTTTGCGGTTCTTTTTTATTTGATTTTTTGTTGTTTTGTTTAGTTTTGTCGGGTTGCTTTTCTTTTCTTCATTTTCAGATCTTCTATAAAATTTATTTTTAAGGGCTTCCCTTCCCCCCCCCCCCTAATTAAAATAAAGAATTTGCATTTTTGTGTTTCTTTTGGATATTCCACCATGCCAATCATACTCGTTGATGCATTTTTTTGTTAATTGAATAGGCAGAGTACCTTACAGTTGATCTAATTTACATTGTAGAGATCCAAAACTGAGACCGACATTTGCCGAGATCATGGCTACTCTGAAGCTGTTACAGAGGCCAATAAATAGCTCCCAAGTTCCGAGACCCAGCAGTGGTCGTGAGAGAGTTCAGCCATCAAGAGTTGCAGAAGAAGCTGCAGACTAGAAGAGCAACATTTTTCGATCGGACTGAATGTTGGTTTCATTCCAGCCAAACCATGCAGTCAATTTGTAGATTGTTCAGAGCAAGTATGAGAAAGACAACGATTGAAGATCATGAGATGACACATACTCGAATCTGAGGTTGTGATTCTTTTTTCTTGATTTCCTTTTTTTTCTCTTTTTATTTTTAGCAGGGCAGCCATTCTCAAGGTTGTGCTTGGTTTTGTAAACATAAAGAAAATAGAAGGGAAGAAAGAACCAAAAAAAAAAAAAAAAAAAAAAATCAATTGAAATTGTTGTAATCAATGTTTGAATTTTCTGTCCATGTGTTGTTGCCAAGTTCTCGGAATGAATGACAAAGAGGATACAATAATTTAAAGAACATTTTTCTGCCCGGTAATTGCCTGTAGGAAGAACCGAGGATTGGCCGA
The DNA here is from genome assembly GCA_024759925.1 of Ficus religiosa. Lineage (NCBI taxonomy): Eukaryota > Viridiplantae > Streptophyta > Magnoliopsida > Rosales > Moraceae > Ficus > Ficus religiosa. Next base: position 4,865 of record JAFMPE010201812.1, on the reverse strand, counting down.
TGGGGTTTTAAACGGTTGGATTTTTATCATTTTCGATTAGTTTTTGTTTTTGTTTCTTCATTTTGAAGTGATTACACGCACAATCTACGGAGATGTCTTCTCATAAAAAGCTTTAGAATATTGGATCATAATGTGGTAAGGATCTCAGTGTTAAATTTGATCCAACATTTTGCTGCCCAATACGGCCATCACATGAAGCACTTGAGAAAATGGTTCACTTGTTGGCACTAATAGGGGACAAGCCCCATAAGGGGGCACACGGCAAAGGTTTTAACAAGAAAAATACTGGACACAGTGCTAACTTTCGCAGCATGTCAGTTGTCTTTCTTTTAGTTATAATTCTTAAAATTAAGGATTATTTTCATCTTTATCTCTTGAATTTTAGGATCATTCTCATTTTATCTCTTGGATTTTAAAAACTCTCACTTGTTGCTTATAGTTGAATTTAATCTCACTTTATTTTTATTAGAATTTCTAAAATCGACAGAAAAAGAGTTGAAATGTAGTCATATAGTCATTTTTTGTTTGTTTTTGAAGAAATCCTAATAGAATAGGCTTAGCAAGAATAATTCCTCTATTTTTCTGTTTTTAACTAAAATTTTAATAAAAGAGGTAAAGTGAATGTTAAAATTAATTCCTTGGTACCACTCAAATTCTTGTAAACGTTCCATTAGCACAACAAAATCAATGATTGTTGGACGAAGTGTGGGAAAGAGAGCTCCAATTTCAATTGCTACGAGTTCTAAGAAGGAAGTGAGAAAAATCTGAAGAATGGACAACCCAACATTTCAAACTCCCAATCTCATGCTAGGATAAGGTAGGACCAATCCACACTAAAGAAAGTGCACTTTATTTTCTCTTTTTCTTTTGATGCTTTCTTAACCAAGCTCTTTTTTATCTCTATCCCAACATCAAACATGGCTTCTATCTTTGGTTCTCCACCATTTCTCTCACACCCCTTGACTAGAACTCACCACTTATCTTCCTCATCCCAAACACCACCTCCTCCTCCCTCGCAGAACCCGCCTTCGCAACCGCAAACTCCGCCGCCAGTGCAGCCTCTAAGTGCAACTTCCTCCGAACAGCCAACACCAGTTTCAGCTAAAGTGCAACAACAAAAGCCTGTTTCTCTCAAGCCTGCAAGTTCAGCCACCAAAGTTGAGTCTACAGATTGGATAGCCTCAACCTTAACCAGGCGGTTCGGGCTCGGAGCTGGCCTTGCTTGGGTTGGCTTTCTTGCATTTGGTGTGATATCCGAACAGATAAAGACTCGTTTTGAAGTTTCTCAACAAGAAGCTAACACAAGGTTTTAGTCTTTGAACACAGATGTTTTCTTGGGTTTCTATTTTTATTGTCTAATTAACTAGTCGGGCAACTAAATGCCTTTTAAAAACAATATGCAATATGGGTATTTTTTGCTTTTATTTTATTTTATTTTATTTATTTATTTATTTATTCTTTTTTTGGGCGTAATTTGATGCTTGAAATAATATTGCTTTTCTTGATATAAGCTTTGGCATATCAATCTTATAATACTCCTAATTATTAGATATTGTGTTTGACAGAAATGTTGAGAAGGAAGAAGAGGTGATGTTGCCTAATGGCATAAGGTACATTTCACATACTGCTCAAAACTTGATTCTCTAGAAGTACCAAAATATATATTATGACGATTTTAATAACTAGTGCTGTTCAACTAAGTAATGACACAACCTCTGCTTAATTTGATATTGTCCACTTTGAGTTTAGCTCCATATGATTTTGCCCTTAGACTTTACCTAAAGGTCTCGTATCATCGTAAGATAGCGTTCTTATTTATGAACAATTACTTGTAATCTTTCTCAAACGACGTAAGACTAGACATATATTATCTTTTTGTCTTGTCTCATCTTGTCATGGTTCGAGCAAATATAGCTCAAAGACTAATTAAGGACAGTCAAAAATCACTCTGTTTACGGCCTGACATCTTCATTGGCCATTAGCTAATCTGTAGTTATAAGATTTGTTTTGTAATTAGCTGCATAATAGAATTTATATTCTACTTTTAATAATGTGTTTATTTAAGCATAATTTTCTTACATTGCTAAATAAAGTGTAAGAAAGATGAATTGATATCCCCAAAGAAGCATGATGGTGCACAAAAGTAATTTAAAAACTTGTATAGTTTTTCGTGTCATTACATTGAATGATTTAAAACAAGTTAAGATAGAAGATTTGATTAGGATTGTGGAATGAAAATCGTAATCTTTGTTTGAACAGAAGAAGGAAATATGATTTTTTTTCAATTTTATTTTTAATGTTATGAAAGTTTGACCTTAACGGTCGTCTTAAAAGTGTTAAGAAAAGGGCAAATATTCGAAGTTTTAGAACTTTTAGTAGTATACAAAACAAAAAAAATAGATATATATATATTTATATATATATAAATATGAAGGATGATTAGAGTGGAATGTTGAAAACCTGTTGCTTTTGATAAAACATATCCAATAATTTATATTTATATGGGAAATGAAAGGCTAAAATTGACTTTTAGTAAAATAATGTCATACTATTTAGAAGCATTCTATTAGTTAAAATAAAAGCGACTGATAATCGTCTTCTTTAAGAGATCTAATGACTCAAAATTATATGCAATTAATCATATGATTGGATGAGAGTTATCAAATATTAAGAGTTCACAACTTGTGCTTCTCGATCCAACGGTCAAGATTAATTTAGAGGAATGTATATAGATTAAAAAATAAAGAGAAAATCACACAATTCTCTCATAACTCACTGACATTCTCCAACACACCTTTTTATTTCTAGTTCTCTTCCCTTCTTTCTCATATTTCGTTTATCAAATCATCAAGGTTACCTTTGATGATGGGTGAACGATTTCAAGGAAATAAGAGCAGGAATGGAGAACTAGAGAAGAAGTATTATCTAAATTTTGCTAGCTTTAAGTGTTTAATGTACTGAGTCCAGAGTTAAAATCCGAGGAGTAATAAATTTTTTTGTCTTTTATATACTTTTCTCTAAATGAAGCTCACTCAACCATTGGATCAAGAAGCGCAAATCAATATCAGCTATTAATCTCTAACGAATCTCATCCTTTCATATCAGCTATTAAATCTCTCTTAAGAATAAATTATTCATGGCTTGCCTTCTTGACCAATAGAATGCTCCCAAATTTCATGTAATAGTTAGTTGTCATCTTTTCGTAAAATATTTTAATTTAAAAATTTATCAATAAAAGAATGACAACTCATATGACACATAGAATGTTTCCAAATATCATGTGGTAGTTAGTTGTCATTTTTTCATTTTAAAAATTTACCAATAAAAAAATGACAACTCATATGACACATAGATTAACACTAAAAATTGAAATTAGAGTTAGTGTCCCTATTATTTTTCTTTCTTTTAAGAATCAATCTTAGCCTTTCGTTTTGCACGTAAAAATGAACCATTGGATATGTTCTGTCAGAAATAAATATTTCTTTGAATTTCTACTTTAATCGTTTTCCCTTTTTTCTGTTTTGTCTACTCCCAATAATGCTAAATTTTGCACATTTACAGTGATGTGGGATTGTACAACTTATCTTTTCTTGCATTACCCCATCTTTGTCACTCTCTTGGTTGAGATGGGTTTGGCTCAAGGGAGTGTGACTGTCACAATCATCCCTTTTTCATGCCCCACGTCTTTGTTGGCCATATTTCCGGCTGGACTATAGTTTTGGTAATATATGTATATGACCCACACCTCAACATGGTGTGACAATATTCACTTTAGGCCTGAGCCTGCACACTTTTGCTCTTGATTTTTACTTACACCATTAGAGATGGTGCCATTACTTATGAACTATCACTTGTAGCATTCCTCGGGCGGCGATACATAGAATTGCATGACTTACCCTTACTTGCATTATCCCATTTTGTCAGCATCACTTGTAGCATTCCTTGGGTGATTTATAGTATTGCACAGCCTATCATTGCTTGCTTTATCCTTCACTCTCTAGTTTTGACCAATAGACACTTTTTTTTATCTAATTTTCTAAAAGTTACATACAAAATAGCAAGTTTCCAAATAAATGCGTGGGCTAGCCCGACCTGTCCATATTTCCCTTTTCGCCCTCATGACCATCCGGGTTAGAGGTCTACAACATTTCTAAATTTCAATGTTTTAAAAGTGAAGTTTTGAATGATTCAGATACTACGAGGTAAGAGTGGGAGGCGGGGCTACTCCGAGGCCAGGAGACTTGGTGGTGATTGATCTGAAGGGAAAAGTGGAAGGCAGTGGGGAAGTGTTTGTGGACACATTTGAGAAGGAAAAGAAGCCATTGGCACTAATAATGGGGTCAAGGCCTTATAGCAAGGGAGTTTGTGAAGGGATAGAGTACATGCTCAAGTCCATGAAGGCTGGGGGTAAAAGGAGAGTAATAGTCCCTCCAAACTTGGGATTTGGAGAGAATGGTGCTGATTTGGGTTCTGGACTTCAAATTCCTCCTCTTGCCACCCTTGAGTACATTTTGGAGGTTGATAAAGTCTCCATTGCACCAGCTTGATTCTTCACTAGTTTTTTTCCAAATTTTACCAGCAAAATAAGTAAGTGTTTTGTAAATTTTTTGTCTTTTTTTGCCCTGGAAATCACGATTGCACATCAGAAAAGGGAAAAGTACACTGCTATTTTTTTTTTCTTTCATGTTGCATCAAATAATGCATTGGAGAATCATGTGAAAAGCACTTTACTTTCCTAAATTAGGATAAGAAAAATGGCCAAAAAAAAAAACCAAACGGCATTTAATCCAAGTGATATTCCTAGGCAAGACATAGTTATATGTAATGTGCAATTTTGAATATGACGTCATTAAGGAAACCAAACA
>JAFMPE010201789.1:0-11060 GCA_024759925.1 Ficus religiosa | reverse complement strand
TTTTGTCTTTTCTGAAAAAGTCAACAAAAATTACTATTGAAACTTAAAAATCTTAAACTAAACTCATTCACCAAACATAATTCTCATTTCCACAGGAGGTGCCGAGGATATATGAGCATAAATCCAAATATGTTAGTGCGTCCAGCGTCCAAGAAAAAAAAAATGTTGATGTTCAGTGTTCAACAAGAACAATTCAGTCCTAAGCATGACTAACAACGTGAAATACAATTCCAATAAGAAAATGTTAAATAATTGCCGCCCCGTAAGGAGCCAAAACAGTAAGCATTGCCCATTTGTTTTCTTCTCAAATAACTGCACAGACCTTTCTTTCTCTCTCTTCTATATATATTTAAATATATATATATATATATTTCTCTTCTCTAGTAATCACAGCTCAAACATCACAAGCGAAAATTTGTAGTGGTAATCAAATGAGCTTAACTTACCTATTCGCACGTCTCTTTCTTGAATTAGCACCTATACATTCTTTTATCTCCTCTTCGCTCAAAATATTTTCAACGCTGGACTTTAATAGATTAGAACAATCTATAAGTGGAACCAACTCAGCCAAGTCTGGGACATGTGACTTGTCCCTGACCTTCTCTTTGAGATATTCCATTAGAATGAGCCCTGAACAAGTAGTCAACAAGAATGAAAAAGTGAGAGAACTTACGTGATGCAAAACATAAGAAATCAAATGACAAATGCAGATGCAATTAAATACAAATCAGTGTTTTTTTTTAAATTAAAAGTAAAATTCAAGCAACAATTCCAGGTAGAAAATCAAGATCTCTGTGGGTTGCATATAATTCAATCATGAGTCCTAGAATAATCTTACAATCCACTAGTTGACTGCGGAACACCTCCATTTTCATTACAAAAAAGACTTTCAACTAAAAGAGTGAAAACAGCCAGTATGCATAAATTCCGCAACATACAATATCTGTTACCGTAAGTTCTCCAACAAGGTGGAAACACTCCAAAGAAATGATGGAAAATAGAAAATCTATAATGTTCTGCACCAGTCATGAAAGAAAGTAAATGTGGAAACATACGTTGTACCCTCGAGAAAAAACATCTATAACTGATCTTACTCTCATACGAAATTATAACTATGACAATTGGATAAAGATTGGAACAATCTCGCATTAGATATTCATTTTAGACAAGACGTAAAACAAAAAGAAAGCAGAGAAAGTAAACAAAAGAGGAACCATGCTAAAAGGAACAACTTTGCAGTAAAATAAAGCTATCACTAAACCAAAAAATAGACAAATAAATCAACAAATAAAATAAGCTTTTTCCTGTATACTAGAACATGTAACTTAGAGAAAAGTAGAAGCATCGAGAAAGATATACCAAGAGCCCGAAGCATCTTCAGGTCAAACTTTCGAGATAGTTCCTTACATCCAAGCGTTCTTGCACGTTGGACAACCAGCATTTTCAAGCCAATTAGCATATCCTGCAATAACTTTTCGTGAATTATTGCACTTTTTTCATTAAGACAATATGCAGAAGGCAGTCCAGCAAATTACAACGATGGAATAGCATCAAGAAATTAGTCTATACTAAAGTTTAAAAAATTAAGACCTGTTGGATTTAAAGGAAGTGAATCTTAACAAAAAACTGTGACTTAACCTGAATTAATTATAGGTGACAGACGATTAATAGAACCATAAAAATAAAAGAGAAAATAAAATTTACATTAGAACGAAGTGCATAGACTCGATTTGAAAGTACTTACGAGCTCAGATTCAGACAAGGAACAAAGCCATGTCACATCTTCAAGACTGTTATTCCCCAAGATCTCTTGCACCTCATCCAACGCAGAGATACTGTTGTTTTCTTTTGATTCCATCGCAGCGTCTGTGATTTCCCTAATTCTGCAAGTGTCAGATTTGGCAAAAATCGTCAAATTTTCCCCCACTTTTAGGTTCTTAAAAACAGAAAGCTTGCTTGGTGACATATCTATTTACAATAACATAAAATACAAACATGCTTGGGAACCATTACAAATTAAATATGCCATAATACACACACATTTACAAATAAGGTATTATACAAGTGTGTGTCTAGATAATACATATTTATAGTGTATTTTCAGTCATATATAGGCACATATTCACACCTTTCTACACAGCTATATACATATATCTAGTATTAATTTACAAATTATCCAAAAGCTTAAGCTTGTACTCACCACAATAACGTACTTGCAACATGAATATTGATTTGAAATTGAAAATCATTAGCGAGATAAATTCCAATTAAAAAAAAAACGAAAAATTAAAAAAAGCACGAAAAGGGGAAACCGCCAATTTTCACAAAATCAACAACAGAGGTGTGGCAATACGAGGTTTTCATAATTCTAAGAGAGAGATTAAAAGAAATTCCTCCGTTAACAGAGATGTGGCAATACCAGGTGTGGCAAAACGTAAGATTCTCTCTCTCTCAGAATTAACAGAGGTGGCGGCGGAGCTTGTGGTGGTCAGAGGGGACGCAGGGCGGGCCGTAGCTTGTGGTGGTCTCCGGATCTTCGACGGCGTCGTTTAGGGCGGCGGCGGCGGCGGAGGTGGAGGTGGCGGATTTGGGGAGACTCTTTTGGTGGGGGGGTGGGGGGGGGTTGGTTTGTGGAGGGAACGAGGAAGAAGAAGAAGCGCAGGTCGGGAAGAAAAAGGGTAGGGAAGTTAAGGAGGGTGTACGGTGAATTAGTTTAATTTAATATTTTAAAATTTTAATAGTAATTTTTGTTAATTTTTTGAAAAAGAAAAAAAAATTAAAAAAGATAAAAAAAATTTTAGAAAAAAATAAAAATCATGATGAAAAAATATAATTTAATTTAACATGAGATGTAATGTCAAACATCTCTTAAGTTATTTTGACTTACAGGAGAAAGAATTTTATCCAAAACTTTTATTTTAATTAATTTTATTAATTAAAAAGATTTTAAATACACAATCAGTATTTTTTTTAAATAAAAAAATAAAAGGGAAAGTCATTTTCCCGAATTTGAATTTCTTGTTAAGTTATTTTGGTAAATTCTTCCAAGGAGAAAGGGAGAGATTTTCATAATTCTGAGAGAGAAAGAGTCTTACGTTCAAGGAAGACAAGCGATTCAAGTAACAGAGGAATTTCTTTTAACTCTGCTAGTGGACTTTACCAAGTGATGAGGTGTCAATCTAGTATTCGTGAGACAGAGAAAGGAACAAGAAGTGGAGATAGAAGATGTGGCTCCTACATATCCTATTTCACTTTGTCCCTGATTTACAAAAACCGTTCATTACGTCTATATACATAAATTCGAAATTAGAGGAAAACAATATATAAATTTTAAATAAATAATTTTTATTATTTCCCATAGAGATGAATAATATGGATAGATTGGAATTATAATGAATTTATTGTTAAGGATATTTTAGTAACTTTGCAAAGTGACAGCATAATAAGTATTTGTCAAAATGACAACCTCAAAAGTTGAAATTAGTAAAATAACCTACTTTCATTTTAACATAAGAACGACCATGTTGTTCATGGTTGTTCGAGATCATTTTGCTAGTAAAAATTTTTAGATTACTTTCAAGAAAGTGGTTGAGTCATTTTGTTAATTGACTCCAGAAGCAGCTATGTAGAAGCAACCTCTAACATATTTCTCAAATTCTATTGTAGCGTAGTAGTTTTTAGAATTTATTGGGTAGAAGTAGATTCTAAAAGCTTATTTTACCAAATACCTCTGACCTTATTTTACTCATCTAAAAGCTCCCTCCAAAAACAATGCCAAACAATTCTAAATTATCCCTTCTGTCTGCTTTCACTTATCATTTAATGGACTCACTTTTCTAACCAAAAAATCGTGTCATAATTTTGCAACGAAAACCTCAAAAAATCGGGCCCTAAATGTTTACAAAATTGTGAAGAAAAAAACATACTCTTTGGACCAAAAAATAATGCCCTAATTTTTGACCAAAACACCAACACAGAAGCACACTTCTTGGACAAAAATCGTGTGCTAATTTTAAAACAAAAATGTAAAAAAAATCATGTCTCCATTTTTTCACAGACAACGTCAAGAAAAAAAAATACACTTTTTGGACCAAAAAATAATGCCCTAACTTTGTAGCGAAAATGTCAAAAAATCGTGCTCTAAATTTTTTTTATAAAAACATCAAGAAAAAACACACTTTTGCACCAAAAAATCGAACCCTAACTTTGGAATGAAAACGTCACGAAAAACGTGCCCTAATTTTTTCACTAATACATCCAGATTAAAAAAAAAAACACAATTTTTGGATCAAAAAATCGTGCCATAATTTTTTACAAAAGCATCAAGAAAATAACACACTTTTTGGACAAAAATAAATCATGCACTAATTTTGGAGCGCAAAAAAAAAAAAAAATTGTGCCCCAAATTTTTGTCACAAAAATATCAAGAAAAAAAAAAAGCACACTTTGGACTTAAAATGTGTCTTGAATTTGGAATGGAAACCTCAAAAAATTGTGCCCTAATTTTTAAAAAAATAATTAAAAAAAAACTCTTTGGACCAAAAAAACTCATGCTCTAATTTTTTCACATAGACGTCAAGAAAAAAGCGCATTTATTGAACCAAAAAAATTGAGCTCTAATTTTGGAATGAAAACGTCAAAAATCTTGTGCGGTTTTTTTCAAAAAAATGTCAAGAAAAAAAAAACTTTTTGGACAAAAAAATCGTGCCTTAATTTTGGAACGAAAAGGTCACGAAAACATGCCCTAATGTTTTTCACTAAATCGTCATGCAAATAACACACTTTTTAGACCAAAAAATTATGCCATAATTTTTTCACAAAAAAGTCTTAAACAAACTTGTTACAGTCTTTGTTCCTTTTCTGCTTTAGTTGAGACTTAGGGATTTTGGTTTATTTAATTCTTTTTTTTTTTTTTGAATGAAACTTATGGTGATTAATCAATTTGCAATGACTTAAGTTATTTGGTTATGATGTAATTAGACATTTTGAGCTGTGACCTAACATTGACATGGGATTTTATTTTTGGTTAATTATTTGAGACACTTTTTCTTTTGATGGAATATAAGTATCTTTTTATAGTATGCTTTTGAATTTCGTTGGGAGTATTAAATTTCTTCCTGATTAAATTTTAGTATGATCACGAAGGGAATACCAAAACATTATTGTTATTGCAATTATATGAGTTTGTTTGAGTAATGATGCTCTTTTAAGTTGTAGATATCCTTAGACTTGATAAAAAAATAAAAATAAAAAAATAAAAAAAATAAAAAAACACTGTTAAGGTTACCTCTCATCTTGTGTGTGATGTAAATGTAGGCTTGAGATAAACAAATCCACTCTAAAATAGTTCGAGGAAGATCGCCAACACAATGACTTGAAGGTTCAATCAAGCACCACCTCAAATGGATTTTGTGCCCATCTTTAGTACGAAAAAGGTTTTTTTATCCATCGTTTTGCACAAAAACGTCATGAAAAATGCTTTTGTTTATGTCTTTTGGCACAAAAACATCACATAAAAAGGTTGTAATGTCCCTTTTTTAGCACGGAAACATCACAAAAAAAAGTTCTTATGTCCCTCTTTTAGGCACAAAAGCATCACGAACAAACTTTTAATGCATTTTCTTTTGATAAGAAAACATACCAAAAAATATTTTCGTGTCATAATTTAGCACAAAAGCATCACAAATAAATTTTCATGTCCGTCATTCGGCATAAAATAATCACGAAAAAGATTTTTATATCCATCTTTTAACATGAAAACGTCACGGCAAAATTATCTTCCTGAAACTTTTAGCTTTTTTAAAAATCTAAAACTTGCATGTTTTGAACTAAAGCTAGTTTGGCCTATAAGATAACCATATATGAACCAAAAAAATAAAAAAATAAAAAGAAACCAGAAGACCCCGAGACTCGATAGCTTTGCTCCAATTTCTGTTTAATTTTGAAAAACGGCCGGAAACTAGGTCTTAAAATCCTAATTTGAGAATTACTGTATCCTCGTAAAAGTGTTCCTAACATCTAGATTTAGAACATTGTTGTTGTTCACAAAGTCTAAATATGTCATTTACATGGCCGTTTGAGTAGAAAACCATAACTGAAAATTTGGATAGGTTTTGAAACGACTTGCTACTTAACTTAAACAACTCCCAAAATTTTTTTAATGCATGAGCATAACCAAAAATTATCATGAACATGATCAGCCCTTAGATCTAAAACCATTCAACATAAAAACTTAGACAATTATAATAATAAAGCTTTATATGATCCAAAATCAAATTCCTATACTTCGGTTTTAACAAAAGAATAGCATGAAACTTGAGAAGAATGGTTCCAGAGTCTTACCCTTGAAGAGTACTCCTGCAGTCCCTCGGTGTTTTGAAGGCTTAATTGTTAGAGAGTGAGTGTGAGAACGGGGTTTTCTCTTTTGTTGAGAAATGAAAGAGAAATGGTTGCAAAAATGAACACTAAATGGCTTGGTTTGTTGATGTAGACAACTGGTTAATTACACTTGCTTTTTCTCACAGTTGTATAGAGCTAATTAAGCTTGTTTCATAATATTGGCTAAAATGGGGTGAAGAAGATGTTTTTGTTGGCTGAAAATAGAGGCCAATTGTGCATTAAATGCTGGTCATATCTCACCATGCTTTGTTACTATTCAAGACATCATCAAATGTGCATATCTTGCTTTTTTTAATTGATGTAGGGAGTGTGTCTAGGTTTTTGGTTAGTTGATTTCCAGCCATATATTGCAGTGTTCTCTAATTGCAATCCGCACTTGTTCTGCAGTCCAAGTTTTATCCGTGAACTTTTTCGACTATATTTTAGAGAGTGTGAGATGTTCTGTTTTTCTCTAATCCTCAGCCAACTTATATTTTCGTCTTCTAACTATACCATATGGTCAATCATTTTACTTGGATTCTTACTTGGCTATAAAACACTATCTGGTTGTCATATATTGCGGTCTGAGTTAAGATGTTACTAGGTATTGGAAATTTTTCCGTTTTATTCTAATATTCAAACAACTTATGTTGTTATATTTTAGTAATGTCATAGTGTCCATAAATGATCTTAATTCCTTAATAGACCATAATTCAATATATAACTACATGAAATTGAAGTGCCAGTCAAAACTACACAGTACATGAAATTTTCGCAAACAATGTTTAATTGACTCAAAATGCTTTTCTCGGGTATCCTATATAATGATTGGTATTAGTTAAGGTACATTTTCGGTACAATATGCTAATTCAACACTCGACAATATATAAAATTTGCATTGTGTGATTTCTGAACTGTTTTGGGCATTCCAACGAATTAGTTTTTTAGTTTAGTCTGTATGAAAATTTTAACACTTATTAATATAGTTAAAATTCACTACTGAAACCTGAATCGATAGAATTATTACTTTATCAAATTTTACTATCTATTAATGCCGATATGAGATATTGAAAATTATGAAACTATGAATTTATTGTTACAAAATTCATATTTCCATCAAGATGGTACGAAAAAAATATTAGATTTAATCGCTTTTTTTAACAATTTCTGAATTTTCAACATATAAAATAGAATATCACTACGTCAACAAATGGCCTAATGATCAAGATTAATGTTTTCTAATACCCAAATGATACATTTAAGATGATAGCATTAACTTATAGGTATCATTCGGGTATGAATAGCTCTAACATATCTATGAATCCCTTCAACATACATATATGCTAAAATGCAACCATTGTCATTAATATATCAAAAGACATACGTGATAAACATAAAATCATGAATCCATTTAATGATTAAGATTGAATATATAACCGATCTTTTTGAACATGCTAAAATTTTTAATCACCCATAAATAAAAGAGTGACAACTTACATATTATATCAAAAAAAATTTAATGCAATATGTGCTACATCAGTTGATACTAAGGAATAAGGATCTTCAATATTATTTTTTGCTAAATAATCTTCAAGATTATGTACTTACTTACTATCTTTAATATTCGAATGATGACCATAAAGGTGCATTTGAAAATAAAAAATAAAAAAATAAAAAAAAACAATAAGGATGTTAGTAATGTAAGTTTAGTGGATTCTAATTATGTCAACTGATAGTCATATATATAGAATGATCTTAATTCTAAGTTATTAGCATGCTACTATTTAGTATTTTAGAGATATGATGACGTAAGTAGTCCGGAATAATATTAATATTACAAGATAAAATCCATTTCTTCTTTTTAAAGAAGTAGATAAATAATTCACTTGCGTATTGATCTAGGGCTTGAAGCGTATAAGTACTCAATTGATGATTAATTTCATGAATTTATCGTTCATTAGATAATCAATGGTAATAAATGATAAAGATGTAACTAGAGAGGTTAATGGATTTTACGTGACTTTAATTATGATTTATTTATAGAGGATCAATTTATATACAATGGTTATATTAAATGGATGACTCTATTTTTCGAGTGATCATATATTTGTAATTTCAAGAGTGCAGTTCCAAATTTTTAGTGGAGTAACTTTGAAATTAATAAAGTTGATAAATTAATTAAAGAATTTGATTGATTATCAAATTTATTGGAGCTTAAAATTACAGATCAATAGTTCCCTACACTGTCTTCGAAATGCAATTGAACATCTGTATTAGATGGATTGAATTCATATGCACTAATTATGTGATATAAAATTTAAAAATGAGTGGCTATTTTTTAATATTTTGTAATAAAAAAAATCTATTTATTAACCAAATAATTAATTATGAATTAATTGTATTATTTAAATATTAAAATTTGATGATATAGTAAGTGGGACGTATTGTGTCTGCGTTTACTGTTAATGAGTAAAATTGTCATCTTTACTTTTTTTTGTATATTAATTAAATTAATATTGCTATAGAAGGACAGTAAAATTTGAGAAATTTTGTTGTTCACGGTCCTGTGCTTCCGCTAATTTTCACTAGTTTTGGTTTTCAAAGCCAAGAGCAAGATCCCTTTCAAATATAGAAGTCTTGCTTCAACTCTCGCAGAAAACCCGATCTGAGTCGTCTTCTTCGAGTTGTTCTGCTCTCGCTGCCACATTCTATCATCATCAACATCCTTCCCACAATGCTTAATCTCCTGGATCACATGATCATCCATGGGAAAGAACAACCTTTGGATGACAAAATGAATGAAGTAAGGAAGAAGCGAGACAACCACCGCGAGTAATGTGACCGTCCAATACATTGGTGAAGGGCCTAGAGACTCCACCAAGAGCTGGAAACCTCCTTCGTCGGAGTAGGCCGGAGATAGTGCACCGTACACGAACAAGAAGATGTACCAGAGGAAGATGCTGCCCCATATGAAGAGGTGTTGGATCCAAGTGAAGTGGTTTATGATAAGAGCGATTTGGCAGTTTACTGTCCATATAATGCAGGTGCATGTCATGGCACCCAGGTGTGTGAGGTCTGCAACAGTTCCGTCCTTTCGGAAGGAGTTCGGAGAGAGGATGTTTATGTTCGCAAGGAAGACGACTAGAGAAGAAACCATGCCGTTTATTATCCAGCCTACGATTCGGCTCCAGGTGAAATGAATGTTTCTTTGTCCTTGTTGATAAAGAGCTGGAAACTGTTCCGTTTAAACAAAAAATATATTAAAAGACTTGCATGTTTGTAGTTCTGTCTAATTTTTCGGTTGATTGATGTTATCATAATATATTATAGATTATTCTGAGTGGTTTTCTATGGTACTTTTCAAAAATTTAAACAGTCAAACATGAGGTAAAGGGTTTTTGTAGACTCTTTTAAAAATCATAAGGCTTAAATATGGTATTTTGAAGAAAGACAAGGCTTAAAAGTTTCAGTTATTTTTATTAGTGAGATCTCAATCTCTTAATATCACACCAAAGACTTCAAAATGAAACCTTGCATTCACTAAAAGAAGAATATATTTTTTTGTATATATTTTTTGGTAATAATTCTTGTATGCACTTGATTTATGTTATATGTATACATATATATATATATATTTATTTATTTACCTGTAGGCAAACTTCTGAAGAAACATCTTGCTCGAGGACTCCCAATGATATAACTGGTAAGGAAGTCAAGATTATATTGAAGAGTGTCATGTACCAATCATCATATAAGACCTCCGCAGAGAAACTAGTGTATAATTCGTAGTAGAAGAGAGTGAGGCCAAATGCAATGTTCTTGTACACGAAATATAGAATCTGCAATGGCAGAGAAAGAAAATTAGTCTCTGACAGAATTTCCGAGCTACAAAATGGAGATAATATTGGTTATTAGATATAGTATAAGTGTGAACTCACCATTTTGGAAATTCTCTTGTAACACCAGTGTCCATGAACTATGAGTAATCTCCCTAGAAATCGGAATTGAGGTAATGAGAAGTCACTGGCCATAACCGCCTGAAAAAAGGTATTGCATGAAAATATTATAAATGTGAACATTTATTTCATTTCATTATTCAAACCAAATTTTTGTTCTATTGTTTTTTAAAGCCAAAATTTTTCATCCTTATTCCTCTATGCAGTAAAAGGACCTTGATAAACATGAGGAGTTGGTATCAGGCCTAAAGCAAACTACAAGGGGATAAGAATGTTGACTAGAAACCAATTACAAGCGAAGTCTTGTGTTACCTGCATTCCTTCCATTCCACTAATCCCAACTCCGATATCAGCTTCTTGAATCATGCCAACATCGTTTGCTCCATCCCCTATTGCTAGGATCGTCTTACCGGTAAATTCCTTTACCAATCGAGTAATCTATATTTTCGGCATTTATGCAAGTGAATCAATATTTAGAAAAAAGGAGTTAATGAAGATATTCAAGTACTTACTAAAAGAAAAAACAACTTCAAATACCATTACACTAGCTTGGTTCTCATGTCAAGTCGGATAAGCATGACCCAATTGAGAATAGTAGTAAAGTGAAGGTTATGGACATACCAAAGCTTTCTGTTTTGGAGAAACCCGGCAACATATGACAGAGACACACTTAACAGCCAGCGGCAAGAAATGATCCCGTATATCACTTCTCAAGGCAATTTCAAG
>JAFMPE010201701.1:1027-17703 GCA_024759925.1 Ficus religiosa | reverse complement strand
AAGCGACGAATAAAATCCCTAATGTTGAAACTCAACCAAACTGATCGAGAGAGAGAGAGAGAGAGAGAGAGAGAGAGTAGCTCCTGCTTCAATTAGAGATAACTTGGCGTTCTCAGCCTCTAGCTCCTGCTTCAATTAGAAATCCGACGAGAGATTAAAAATCAACCAAACTGACCACACATGTATACATGTATATATATATATACATATAGATAGAGAGAGAGAGAGAGAGAACCTTGATTCGGAGCTGGAGAGATAACTTGTCGTTCTCAGACTCTAGCCCCTGGTTCAAGAAGAAAAGCGACGAATAAAATCCCTAATGTTGAAACTCAACCAAACTGATCGAGAGAGAGAGAGAGAGAGAGAGAGAGAGAGAGTAGAGAGACAGAGAGAGAGAGAGGACCTTATTTCGGAGTTGGTGAGAGGTTACAAGAGAGGTGAGAGGGTTTTCTCCATCGGCAACTTCCTTCGACTTCGACATGGAGGATTTGCTGCTGCGTAAAAATGAGCAGACTCTGAACGATGGAGAAAAACGAAAGAGAGCAGTCAATCAATCAGTCTGGGTTTTTTTTTTTTTTTTTTTTTTTTTTTTTTTGCCCCTTCTTTCTCAGACTCACCTTTTGCTCTTCCTTTTTAATTGGAAGGATAAAAACGACGGAGTAGGACTGGCAATACGGATCGTGACATGATGATATGATTCGAAAATGACACGAATTTCGTGGGTTCAGGTCGGAAAAAAATAGGAGATGGGTCAAATTCCGGTGACCCGAAATTGATAAGGAAAAAAAGGGGTCGTGTTCGGATTGGACCCGTAGAACCCGAACACAACCCATTTTTTCCATGTCAATTTTGGGTAAAATGTCGTGTCAATTTCCGGATCGATTTTAGGTGACCCGAACACAACGGGTTCCGACCCAAAAAAGTTTGATATGCTTTTAAAAAAAACCCTAAAAATTTTGCTTTTAAAGTTTGATATGTTTTTGTTGAAGGTAAATTATTATTCTTCTAGGTTTTTTTTATGAATTTGGGATATAATTTACTTAAATTGAATTTGTGTCAAATTCAAATTAGATGTGGGTTCAATTTGGGTCCAATTCGAGTTGCAGGTTCAATTCGGATCAATTTTGTGTCACGGGTTTAGTTTGTGTCACGGGTTCAATTCGTTTCACAGGTTTAGTTCGTGTCGCGGGTCAATTTCGTATCGTGGGTCAAGTTCAGTTCATGTCATATAAAATAGTTACGGTTTCGTTTTGTGTTCGTGTTGCAGTTTGAATTTATTTTCATGTCACGGATCTTGTTCGAGTTAAGGAAGAAAAAAATCGACATTGCTCTAACACGACACGAACCCGACACGTGACACGAATTGCCACCCCTACGAGGGAGGACCGTATATTTTGTTTTTTGTTTTTTTCAAGTACAAATTATGTTTTTTTTCCCCCTGGAATTTTACTTATCTAAACTTCTTAACCGAGGATTATGTCTCTTATATTATAGAGTTATTTCATCTTTAATATTAATGTCTATATCTAATTTTTATTTGAATGATAATTTTCTATTAAAAAAAAAAGCTTCAATTTATAATATACTTTTCTACTGAATTTTATAAAAGTTTATAAATTTTCCCTCCCAATTAAATTTTTTAACAAAAAAATACACATGACGCTTATTAGGAACATGGGTTGCAGATATTAAACCTAAAATGCTTATAATCTTTATCTTTATATAATAAAAAGAGTCAATTCAACTATCTCACTTTTTAAATAACCATTAATAATTGACATGTGTCACTCTTTTTTAAGGATTTTATTAACAATCACATTTTTTAAATAACCCTTAATGATTGATACTTATTACTTTTTTTTAAAGGTTTAGTTGGCTTTTTAACTAATTTAATTGCATTTTTTTTATTTTATTTCCAAAATAAATTTGCTTACTGTTTGATGTGACACTAATGCTTTTTTTTCCCATTAATTTTTTTCTCTTCCAGGTGCCAAGGGCACCTTTTTTTTTTTTTTTTTTTTTTTTTTTTTTTTTTTTGCGCTAATGTGCTACATGTTTTTATTTTCTTTCTTTTTATCTTTGTAAATAATTTTTTTCAGATATATCGCCATACGCGTGGAATGCGTTATTAAAACTAGTTAGGTTAAAATAATAAACATTTATGACTGATTGTCTTTTTTTTCCTATACCTCTCTTATATGTAGCTTCGTAATTTCATATTTAATAAGAAAAATGGGTACCAAGAGTGCTGATAATGTGTGTCACTTCATTACTTTATATTTAATGCCTCTAACTTATACTTCTAACGAGTATTATATGTATTTTTTTAATCAAAAACTCAATTAAGGGGGAAAATTTGTAAATTTTTTCAAAGTTTAGAAGGAAAGAATGTTTCAAATTGAAGTTCAGGGGACAATTTGTGACAAGACCTGAAGTTCAAGGGGAAAAATATAATTTCTTCTTATTTTTATGCAAAAAACATATCTTGTGCAATGAAATTTTACATTTTTAAATAATGAGATTACATTTCACATACAAATCTATTTATTTTCTTGATCAACAGATAGTTCTAACTTGAAAATATCTAAAATACCCTTAAAAAGAAAAACTACAGTTTAAATTATTTACCTTTTTTATATTATGTATTTTGCTTTCATTTATAAAGTATGAATTGCATTTACAGTCATGTATTTTATACCCATATATCGCATTTAAACTACTAATATGGATCTTATTTCAATTATCTTGAAATTTTATGTAATTAAAAAAATATCTTATTTGAACTTGAAATAATAGCACGATGGAGTTTTAAAGTTTGATTATTGTAGATATTTTGATATTTAAATAGTAAAAAGTATTTTTGAGTTAAAAAAAATATTTAAAAAAATGGAAACTAGATGCTAAATGTGCCACTAAACGGGCCTTAAAATTAGCATAACGAGCTGTAGCAAGCTTGTTGCCCACATTTCACATCTCTTTTGTTGCTGCCTATAAACAGGCCTCGATGTTAGTGTAGAAAAATTGCTAATATTTTTAAGATGAGAAAATTAAATACAGAGTCATGTTTTGAATACTTTCTTATAATTTTACTCATTCTAATATTAAGGTTGATAATTTTATTATTAAAAAATGATAAATTTTTTAACTTTAATATTATGGTAGACATAAATATAAGAAGGTGTCAAATTTATTGAATTAAAATGTCTTTTTTTTTTTACCATTAGTTAATTATTAATTGACCATTGGTTAGTTACTGATTACTATTAATTGATCACTAATTAACTATTAGTAAATTAAATTTTGTTGTTAATCACTGATTGACCACGGTCAATCACTGATTGACTATCGGTGGTCAATCATTGATTGACTGATATAATTCATAAATTTTATAATCAATCATTGATTGGCTATTGGTCAATCAATGATTGACCATAACTATGGGTAAATAACTGATTTACAATTAAAAAAAATAAAAAATACAACTTTCTCTCTCTTCCCCTTTCTCCGTCTCCCCCACCTAAGATTGGCCTCGCAAGCTCCCCCCTTCCCCCCCTTCTCTCTCTCCTCACGCCCGTTCGGTCTTCTCATCGCTACAATCATCGGAAACTCGGGCCAGCACAGCTCGTGACCACACCTCCGATGGTAGAGATCGGTGACTACTGAGATCCATGACGTAATCGCCTCCCACCACCGCGATCTCATCGTAGACGCCAGTGAGCTGCAAATTTGGTTGGTGAGCTGCGTCGCCTTCGATGGTGGATCTCAGTCATAGGGAGAGGAGAAAGAGAGAAGGAGGGGAGGAGTTTGAGAAAAATGAAATTTAATTAAGCAAAACATATTTTAGGTCATTTAACTAAATAAAAGAAAGTTAGGCTATCTATTAGATTAGGTAATAAACATATGTCACCCATTTTAATTATCCTTTTTTATTTACAGTAATATTTTAAAGACAATTTGTTGTCATAAATATGCGTTTTATACACTTTTTATCATACATACCTCATGTTTTCATCACTCAAAAAGTTTTCTACTAATTATTTTTATTATTAAAAGTTTTTGACCCATTTTCCTCCTTCCTAGAAGAAATTTGTGAGTGAATTTCTTTTGCTTTTCTCTAACGGCGTGTTAGGATAAGATTCTAATCCTTTGATTAGAGAAAACATTTGGGGGTTTTAAGACATATGAGGAAATATAGTTATTGGAGTTAAAATATAGCAAAAGAAAAAGAATAACTTAGAAATGACAAAATTATAAAGTAAATGATAAAGTTGCTATAATAATTTTTTATATTTTAATTGCACCACTCGATGATAATGACATTAGTTTTGTTATCGTGGGTTTATACAGATTATATATATTTGGCTATGATTTTATTATTCTTATATATTTATCAATTGATGGTTATTGTTATTTTAACCGTGTGATATAAATCATATGGCCGTAACGAATTGAGTGTTGGTTAACAAACTTAATGACAATTAATGAGCATGAAACTTGGAGAGAGCATTGAATATAATTTTGGATGGGTAACTTATTATTAACTTGTTTATTTGGTTTTTTTATTTTCTAATTTTTTTTTAGTATTTTTATTTATGATTCATCCTTCCTCTGTTGGGTATATAAAAGTTAAAAAATAAAAATAAAAACCCCAAATAGCCCCTTTTTTTAATTCATTAACCAGCATAATATAAATTCTCTTATCTTTATTAATACAAGACAAATAGCCCACCCCCCCCCCCCCCGCGGCGAAGAAGAAGAAGAAGAAAGAAAGAAAGAAAGAAAGAAAATATTGCATACCAGCAAAACAAAAGCAAAAAAAGGTCTGCATCCGGAATATATGAAACAAAATTATAAATTCTCAAATAATTAAGTAACGAAATTCAAGGTACATAATTGAAAAACTTACACAATACTAAAAAAAGATGAATTATACTGAAGGAAAAAAAAAAGTTGAACAACGAGAGGAAAAAAACATGAACAACAAATAGTTAAATACCCAAAAAAAAAAAATTGTAGAAAAAGATATGTAGACACTACGAAACTGAAAAAGATATAGAAATATCTAATAAAGATTGTCCTCAAGCTTCTTTTTTTTTTTTTTTTTTTTTTTTTTTGGAGAAAATTTTGGTTAAAAAAAATATACTTTTTGCTTTAACTTTTTTGAGAATATTATATATATAAGATTAACAAGTATGTTTAACTTGTTATAGTCAGTTATAGAAAATGTCATATCATCAAATGTAATTAAGGCATGTACTTATTTTTATAATTTTCTGACCACCAATGATAACAAAAAATGAATAATTATTGAAAACTCTTTCATATATCTATCTCCTATTTTATACTTTAGATTTGTAATTATGAATGTATGCATGTCATTATGTATATAAAATTGTACAAAACTAGACTTGTTATTATGGTTTTCCTAATTGCACTCAAATAGAGCCAGCGGCGGATTTACATGGAGATGGGTGGTGGTTATTGCCCCCGCTTAGATTTTTTTATCTTTTATTTTTACCTCAAAAATTTTATAATTTTTTTTATTTTTATCCCCATTAAAAATAAACAATTCTCACAAAGTTCTTACCTTTCCCCATTAAAATTAATCCTAGTAAAAAAAAAAAAAGTATGATTTTTCTGCTTTACCCCCATTAAAATTAAAATTGTCATATAAACTCATTAAAATTATAATTTGTTGCATACTCTTATCAAATTCTTTTAAAAATAAATTGTTATTTTTTTAAGATAAAATATTGATTATGTCCGTTATGAATTATATTTCTGGCTCTGCCTCTGAATGGTGTCGTTAGTATCAACTTAGAACCAATGACGATCTAAGACACTGATCAAAACCATAGAAAAAAAAAATTGCCGCAGGGCGATGGCGAACGCAGTTAGTCGATGAAACTGAGCTGACAATGCTTCTTGGTCGGCCTGCAGTTTTGGGAATTCTTTTTCAACTGAAAGCGATTGAAAACTCTTGTCTGAAACCCAGGCTCATCCCTCTCCCTCCTTCCCTTCTCTACGCCTCTAAAATGAATGAAAGCCTAGGTAGGTTGAAGAAGTTTTTTGTTGTTTTCTTTTTCACTCTGCATTGTTTTGATTTTATTACTCATGTAAAACGTGTGTTTCAATTATTATTATTATTTTTTGGAATAAAAAGATAACTGCACGAAGAAAAAAAATGAAAAAAATTGACCGAGTGTATGTTTTTTCCTCATCCTCCTCTTCATCTTCTTTCTTCTTCTTCAAAAAATAAAAAAAATAATAATAATATTAATAATAATAAAATCAAAGCTTCTGCCGCCAACATTATCATTCTATCGCTCTATAATTTCCATTCAAGCGACCTTAAGGGTAAATAACCAAAGAAAATCGATCACGGAACCAGTAATTTCCTCCTTAGCCAGTCGGTCTTTGGTTTCTCTATTTCTGGAAACCGACAGTGTTAATCGGTGAACGAACCGACAAAAATATATAGTTAGTGAGTGACAAATAGTTATAGTTCATTTCATTGTCTTTCCACACACACACATATTTATTTATAGATATCATTACATAAAATAATAGACTTTTCATTATGATTGTATATATGTTATTATGTTTCTAAATGACATCATTGTACAACATAAGATTTGTTATTATAGTTTTCCTCATTGATTTCATATCATTATTTTCCTATATATATAATCAGGACGGAGGCAACGGGTGCGAGCGGGGCCGACCGCCCCCACTGAATGTTTTATTATTTTAAATTTACTTTAAAATTTTTATAATTTTTTGATTCAAAAATTTTTTTTTATAATTTTATAATTTATCCCCATTAAAAATAAAAAGTTCTCATATGCTTCTTATTTTGTCCCACTAAAAATAATAAATTCTCATATAATTCTTATTAAAATTAATTATGTGCTTATAATTTTACTGTTTTGGTGGTTACCACACCTGACTTCATCTAAAGGTACAGAGTCAGAATCCCCTCATCCCTAAGTTCAAAAAAAATATTAATAATTTTATTATTTTGTCCCACTAAAAATTCTCACATATAACTTCCATTAAAATTTATTTTATCTTAAAAAAATTTGATGTATACTCCTACTGGAATATATTTATGGCTCCGTCCCTTAATATTATTTAGAATTTTTTTTTTGAATCAGTATATATGTAACATAAAACAAGGATTTTAAACATTAAAAAAAAAGGATTTTAAATCAGATAATGAATATAAGATTAAGCCGTAAAATAAAAAGAGAATAATACGGGTATGGGTAGAATAAAGAAAGTCAACTAAAGTGTAAAAATTGACCATACAAATATAAAAAATTTGAAAATTTGCTATCTCTAAAATATTTTTCAAATATTTATTATATTTCAACTTCCATCCTCAAACATTGTTATTTAGCATATAATTTCTCAAAATTTTGAAGCTTGAACCTGTCCAGCCTACGTTCATATCCCCTAGAAAGGGAACAATCAACGTGTCCATTTTCCAAAATGAAAATTTTCTTATTTTAAAAGAGAAAGTCTTTTCATTTTGAGAATAAGATGGTGTTTAAATGTGTAAAAAAAAAAATTTTAAAACAAAAAATTGTTTGGAACAAGAAGAAAATGGTGTAGGGAATTGTATATTACGAGAAGATTTCAAAAAGATTTTTTTTTTCTTTTTTCAAAATGATATTGTTCAAAATAAGTTTGAAAATGATATATATATATATATATTTTAAATGAGAGCATAATGAAAAAAAAAATTTTTTTGAAACAAAAATTTTTTTTTGTAAAGATTTTTATTTTCAAAAAATTGGATATGTGATCCAAACATACTATCCCAAGGAGAAGTATGATTCAAAAGAATGACAACAAAAGTGGGAAGTAAAAGAATTAACTCGCTGAAACGAGTTGTCTTACCTGACATGTTGCTTCGATTCCAACAATATGTTCTAGTTCTTGTGATAGATGTTGTTGTTATCTATATATACTTTTTGAAACACGCATTCCGTCCATGTGAAATTATATATTGGTTAAATGATATAAGAATTTAAAGCTATAAAGAAACATAAAACGACAATATAGAAAATAAAACCAAAAAAAAAAAAAAAAGATTGAAATTTCCTTGCGAAACTTAAAAAAAAATGGAAAAAAAAAAATGGAACTCCTTTATAGCACTCTAAAAGAATCCACAACGAAACCCTTTTTAACTATATTAAAAAAAAAAATAGGACAAAATTTCATAACAAATCTTTAAAAAAATATATCCAAAAAACCTATTCTCACTTTAATTACTGAAATAAAACATACGAAAAATGTCATAAATTCACCCAAAATTTTGTCGCTTGTATCAATATGTCCCATAAACTTGAAATGTACCTATTATATCTCTTAAACTTTAACATGTGTATCAAGTTGCATTCTCTATTAGTTTCCATTAGTTTTTTCATTATTTTTAACGTCAAAATACCCCCTGAACTTTATATTTGTGTCAAAATGCCCTCCGAACTTTGGATTTATGTCAAAATACCTCTGATCGTTAATATTTGTGTTAAACTATTCCCTGATCTGTAATATTTGTGTCAAACTACCCCTTGATCTTTAATATTGTGTCAAACTGCCAAATCTTTCTTATTTTATTTATATAACGTTGTATAATTACCTAATAATTATTAATTTTGTTTGAATAGGTATTTTTTTTCCTAATAAAAGAAACATATCTTCTGTTGACCTACTATTTTTTATTTTATTTATTTTAATTCAAATTTAGATTCATTTTGATTTTCTTGAATAAAAATAACTATATTTATTGTTTATTGTTCTGATATTAAAATTTTTGATTTAATTATGATTGATAATATTGTTCAAAATATGCAAAACAATCTTTTTTTTAAGTTAAAAAATATAATTACGATTGGGTATAAGAGTAAATTTACTATTCTTATTCTCATTGTAGGTTTAAGTAAACGCATGAATAAAATTCATAATGATCATCATTTCTAACTATGTAGGTCAAATAAACAATGTATTTGAAATCCAAATCCTCTCTCTGATTTCTACCAACTATGGTTAAGTATAAGTAAATCCATAACCTATATTAACTTGAATTGAAATAAGTTAAAAAAAAAAAAGGTGTGTTAAAAAAAGATATATATCACTTTATTAGAAAAATAAAATAAATTGTCTTTACCTATTCTAAAAAGTTAATAATTATTAGGTAATAATACAATATTAGATAATTAAAATAAGAAAGATGAGGCAATTTGACACAAATATTAAAGATCAGAAGGAAGTTTGACATAAATATAAAATATCAAGGGCATTTTAACACAAATGCAAAGTTTTTGGGGCATTTTGACATAAATACAAAGTTCAAGGGGGTATTTTGACATTAAAAATTACAGAAAAACTAACGGAAATTAACAAATGAAGTAACTTGACCCACATATTGAAGTTCAGAGGGTATAATAGGTACATTTCATAGTTCAGATGACATATTAATACTGGTAACAAACTTCATAAGTAATTTGTAACATTTTTTTTTCTGAAACATACACACACATGGTCTCACCTCCGGTGTCACCTCAGAAAGCCTTTTTTTTTTTTTTTTTTTAAGAGTTGGACTTTCAATGTGATTTTTTTTAATCTGATTGAAAAGGCTTTCGTCCAAGATTTTTTTGGAGTTTCTTTAACAAATTTCTGGTTTTTGTTTCTTTTTCTTATTTTGATGTTATGTGTTTTTTAATTCTTATTTTCTTTTTAATTTTTGGAGTATTTTTATGTTTTTTTTAATTTGGTTATAAAGGATTTCATCAAAACTTTTGTTTTTTGTTTTTTGTTTTTTGTTTTTTTTTTTTGGAGTTTCCGTAACAAAGTTTCGGATATTTATTTTCTAAATTTTTGTATGGTGTTATGATTTTTTATTTCTTTTTTATATTTTTGTCATTGTGTACTTTTTCTTTGCTTTTCTTTTTTTTTTTTTTTTAATTTTTTAATTTTTAATTCTCTCTTTAAACTCTTATAGTTTTTATTAATTTGGTTAAACAAGGTTTCATCTAAAGTTTTTGGAATTTTGTTAAGAATTTTTTTAAAAAAATTTTGGTATGGGGTTTCGGTATCTTTTTCTTGTTTTGTCATTCTATACTTTGTTGGTTTTCTGTCATTCTTATATCTTCTAGACAATATATTATTCACACGCGCTACTAGTAAAATTATATAAGAGCAAAAAAAAAAAAAAAAAAAAAAAACAACAACAAAATGATCAAAGATAAAACGAATGAGTGATTAAGCAAAAGTATAATATAAAAAGTAACTAGCCAGGGAAAAACTAATGTTCAAAAAAAAAAAAAAAGAAGGAGAGAAAGGAAAAAACTAACTAGAAAGGAAAAAAGACTAATTAGAAAAGAAAAAAATAATAATAAAAAGATAAAAAGCAAAAGGATGTTTGAGTAAAAGTAAATTTGTTAACAAAAATAATATTTTAAAGGCAATATTTGTTAAAAAAATAATATTACAAAAGAAAAAATAATTATTAAAGTCAATATTTTAAAGGCAATAATAAAAAATTTAAATAAATGAGGATGTATATAATTGAAAAAGATTATTCCATAATAGGGAACGGAAAACATATTATCATAAAAAAATAAAAGAAATAAAAACATAAAATGATAAAAGCTAGAAAAAGGGGGAAAAAAACCCAAAAACAGAAGCACTATACAAAGAAACAATTTTAAAAAATAGCAATAATGAATAGAAATGGTAAATAAAAGGAAAAAAGTGAAGATAATTTCAAAAAAAAAAAGGACAAATTAATGTATACCAGTTAACGAAAAATCAAGAAATCACCCAAATAAAAAGAATAAAATATTTTAAAAGCAACCAAACGAAATTATTAAATAAAACACTAAGGTATGTGTGTCACAATAAAAGGAAGTATACACCAAAGTATATTTGCTATTTGCAAAATGAAAAATTTTAATACAAACGTCAAGTATATTCAATAACAAATTTATTTCTATCATGAAAACAACTTTTTTTTTTTTTTTTAAATTAAGAGTTGAACTTTCAATGTGATTTTTTTAATATGATTTAAAAGGCTTTCATCTAAGATTCTTTTGGAATTTCGTAACGAATTTTGGGATTTTGTTTCTTTTTCTTATTTTGTCATTATGCATTTTTTTATCCTTATTTTCTTTTTAATTTTTGGAGTATCTTTATGTTTTTTTAATTTGGTTAAAAAGGATTTCATCAAAAAAAAATTTTTTTTTTTTGGAGTTTCCATAAAAAAGTTTCGGATATTTATTTTCTAAATTTTTGTATGGAGTTATGATTTTTTGTTTCTTTTTTATATTTTTGTCATTGTATACTTTTTCTTTGTTTTTTTATTATTTTTAATCCACTCTTTAAACTCTTATAGCTTTTATTAATTTGGTTAAACAAGGTTTCGTTTAAATTTTTTTGAAATTTTGTTATGCATTTTTTTTAAAAATTTTGGTATGGGGTTTGGGTTTTTTTTGTTTCTTTCTCTTGTTTTGTCAGTATATACTTTGTTGGTTTTCTGTCATTCTAATATCTTCTAGACAATACATTATTTACACGCGCTCCTAGTAAAATTATATAAGAGCAAAAGAAAATTAACAAAATGGTCAAAGATAAAACAAACGAGTAATTAAGCGAAAGTATAATAAAATGTAAATAGAAAGGAAAAAACTAAAGTTCAAAAAAAAAAAAGAGAGAGAAAAGAGAAAGGAAAAAACTAACTAGAAAGGAAAAAAGAGTAATTAGAAAACAAAAAAAAAATAGTTATAAAAGAATAAGTAGCAGAAAGATGTTTAAATAAAAGTAAATTTGTTAACAAAAATAATGTTTTAAAGGGAATATTTGTTAAAAAATAATATTACAAAAAGCAAAAATAATTATTAAAGCCACAGTTATGAAACATACAATATTTTAAAGGCAACCATAAAAAAGTTAAATAAATGAAGAAATATATAATTGAAAATGATTATTCCGTAATAGGGAACGGGTAAATATATGATCATAATATATATATATATATATATATAAAAACACAAAATGATAAAAGCTGGAAAAAGGGGGGGAAAAACACAAAAACAGAAGCACAATGCCAAGAAGCGATAAAAAAACAAGAATAGCAATAAGCAATAGAAATGATACATATAAGAAAAAAGTGAAGATAATTTATAAAAACAAAATTACATAAGGACAAATTAATATATAATAGTCAAAGAAAAATAAAGAAACGATCAAAATAAAAACGATAAAATATTGTAAAAGCAACCAAATGAAATTATTAAAAATAAATAAATAAATAAATGACCAAAATAAAAACGATAAAATATTTTAATAGCAACCAAACGAAATTATTTAAAGGAAAAAAAAAACCACTAAGGCATATATGTGACAATAAAAGGAAGTTTAAATAAGAGTATATTTGCTATTTGCAAAATGAAAAATTTTAATATAAACGTCAAGTATATTCAATAACTAATTTATTTCTATCATCAATAATAAAAGTGAAAATATGTTTTTTATTTTTTATTTTTTTTTAAGAGTTGGACTTTCAATGTAATTTTTTTAATCTGATTGAAAAGTCTTTCGTCTAAGATTTTTTTGGAGTTTCGTTAACAAATTTCTGGTTTTTGTTTCTTTTTCTTATTTTGACATTATGTGTATTTTAATTCTTATTTTTTTTTTAATTTTTGGAGTATTTTTATGGATTTTTAATTTGGTTAAAAAGGATTTCATCCAAACTTTTTTTTTTCGAGTTTCCGTAAAAAAGTTTCGGATATTTATTTTCCAAATTTCGTATGAAGTTATGATTTTTTTTTCTTTTTTCTTTTTTATATATTTTTGTAATTGTGCACTTTTTCTTTGTATTTTATATTTTATATTTTTAATTCTCTCTTTAAAACTTTTATAGCTTTTATTAATTTGATTAAACAAGATTTCGTCTAAATTTTTTTGGAATTTTGTTAAGAATGTTTTTTAAAAATTTTGGTATGGGGTTTCAGTTTCTTTTTCTTTTTCTTTTTCTTCTTTTTTCATTATATACTTTGTTAGTTTTCTATTATTCTTATATTTTCTAGACAATATATTATTTACATGCGATCCAGGTAAAATTATATAAGAGCAAAAGAAAAACAACAAAATGATTAAAGATAAAACAAACGAGTAATTAAGCGAAAGCATAATATAAAAAGTAACTAGAAAGGAAAAAACTAACGTTCAAAAAAAAAAAAAAAGGAGAAAGGAAAAACTAACAAGAAAGCAAAAATGAGTAATTAGAAAAGAAAACAATAGTTATAAAAAGATAAGAAGCAAAAGGATGTTTAAATAAAAAGTAAATTTGTTAACAAAAATAATATTTTAAAGGCAATATTTGTTAAAAAAATAATATTACAAAAGAAAAAATAATTATTAAAGTCAATATTTTAAAGGCAATAATAAAAAAGTTAAATAAATAAGGATGTATATAATTGAAAAAGATTATTCCATAATAGGGAACGGAAAACATATGATCATAAAAAGTAAATAAAACATAACATGATAAAAGCTGGGAAAAGGGGGGGAAAATACAAAAACAGAAGCACTATGCAAAGAAACAATTAAAAAAAATAGCAATAATGAATAGAAATGGAATATATAAGGAAAAAAGTGAAGATAATTTCCAAAAAAAATTAAATAAAGACAACTTAACATATACTAGTCAAAGAAAAATCAAGAAATGACCAAAATAAAATGGATAAAATATTTTAAAAGCAACCAAACAAAATTATTAAATAAAACACTAAGGTATGTATGTGACAATAAAAGGAAGTTCATACAAGAGTATATTTGCAATTTGTAAAATCAAAATTTTTTATACAAACGTCAAGTATATTCAACAACAAATTTATTTCTATTATGAAAACAACTTTTTTTTTATTATTTTTTATTAAGAGTTGGACTTTCAATGTTTTTTTTAATATGATTTAAAAGGCTTTCATCTTAGATTCTTTTGGAGTTTCGTAATGAATTTCAAGTTTTTGTATCTTTTTCTTATTTTGTCATTATGTGTTTTTTCATTCTTATTTTCTTTTTAATTTTTTTGTTTTTTTAATTTGGTTAAGGATCTCATTAAAACTTTTTTTTTTTTCTTTTTGGAGTTTCCATTAAGAAGTTTTGGTTATATTTTTTCTAAATTTTCGTATGGAGTTATGATTTTTTGTTTCTTTTCTATACTTTTGTCATTGTGTACTTTTTCTTTGTTTTTTTTATTTTTATTTTAATTCTCTCTTTAAACTCTTATAGCTTTTATTAATTTGGTTAAAAAAGGTTTCGTCTAAATGTTTTTGGAATTTTGTTAAGACTTTTTTAAAAAAAAATTTTTGGTATGGGGTTTGGGATTTTTGTTTCATTTTCTTGTTTTGTCATTCTATACTTTGTTAGTTTTCTGTCATTCTTATATTTTCTAGACTATATTTTATTTACACGCACTCCTAGAAAAATTATAGAAGAGCAAAAGAAAAACACCAAAATGATCAAAGATAAAACAAACGAGTAATTAAGCGAAATATAATATAAAAAGTAAATAGAAACGAAAAAACTAATGTTCAAAAAGAAAAAAAAAACAAATAAAAAGATAAAGGAAAAAACTAACTAGAAAGTAAAAAAGAGTAATTAGAAAAGAAAAAAATTAGTTATAAAAGGATAAGAAGCAAAATGATTTTTAAATAAAAGTAAATTTGTTAGCAAAAATAATATTTTAAAGGCAATATTTGATAAAAAAAATAATATTACAAAAGAAAAAATAATTATAGAAGTCACATTTAAGAACGTACAATATTTTAAAGGTAATAATAAAAAAGTTAAATAAATGAGGATGTATATAATTGAAAAAGATTATTCCATAATAGGGAACGAAAAACATATGATCATAAAAAAATAAAAAAAACATAAAATGATAAAAGCTGGAAAAAAAGGGAGAAAACACAAAACAGAAGCACTATGCAAAGAAATAATTACAAAACAATAGCAATAATGAATAGAAATGGTAAATATAAGGAAAAAAGTGAAGATAATTTCGAAAAAAAATTAAATAAGGACAAATTTATATATACTAGTCAAAGAAAAATCAAGAAATGACCAAAACAAAAAGGATAAAATATTTTAAAAGCAACCAAACGAAATTATTAAATAAAATACTAAGGTATATATGTGACAAAAAAAAGGAAGTTTATACAAGAGTATATTTGCTATTTGCAAAATGAAAATTTTTAATACAAACGTCAAGTTTATTCAATAACAAATTTATTTCTATCATAAACACAACTTTTTTTTTAATTTATTAAGAGTTGGACTTTCAATGTGATTTTTTTAATATGATTTAAAAGGCTTTCATCTTAGATTCTTTTGGAGTTTCGTAACAAATTTCTCGAGTTTTTGTTTCTTTTTCTTATTTTGTCATAATGTTTTTTTTTTCTTATTTTCTTTTTAATTTTAGAGTATTTTTATGTTATTTTAATTTGGTTATAAAGGATTTCATTTAAAAAAAAAAAATTTGGAGTTTCCATTAAGAAGTTTTGTTTTTTTTTTTTTTTTCCTTCTAAATTTTTGTATGTTGCTATGATTTTTTGTTTCCTTTCTATATTTTTTTCATTGTGTACTTTTTCTTTGTTTTGTTTTTATTTTTAATTCTCTCTGTAAACTCTTATAGCTTTTATTAATTTGGTTAAACAAGGTTTGGTCTAAACTTTTTTGTAATTTTGTTAAGAATTTTTTTAAAAACTTTTGGTTTGGGGTTTCAGTTTCTTTTTCCTGTTTTGTCATTCTATACTTTGTTAGTTTTCTATCATTCTTATATCTTCTAGACAATATATTATTTACACGCGCTCCTAGTAAAATTATATAAGAGCAAAAGAAAAACAACAAAATGATCAAAGATAAAATAAACAAGTGATAAAGCGAAAGTATAATATAAAAAGTAACAGGACAGGAAAAAACTAACGTTCAAAAAAAAAAAAAAAGAAGAAGAAAGGAAATAACTAACTAGAAAGGAAAAAAGTCTAATTAGAAAAGAAAAAAATAGTTATAAAAGGATAAAAAAGCAAAAGGATGTTTGAATAAAAGTAAATTTGTTAAAAATATATATATATATATATTAAAGGTAATATTTGTTTAAAAAAAATATTACAAAAGAAAAAAAAATTATTAAAGTCACGTTTAAGAACATACAATATTTTAAAGGCAATAATAAAAAAGTAAAATAAATGAGGATGTATATAATTGAAAAAGATTATTCCATAATAGGGAACGGAAAACATATGATAAAAAATATAAAAAAATTAAAAAACATAAAATAATAACAGTTGGAAAAGGAGGGAAAAACACAAAAACAGAAGCACTATGCATAGAAACAATTAAAAAATAGCAATAATGAATAGAAATGGTAAATAAAAGGAAAAAAGTGAAGATAATTTCCAAAAAAAAAAATTAAATAAGGAAAAATTAATATATACTAGTCAAAGAAAAATCAAGAAATGACCGAAACAAAAAGGACAAAATATTTTAAAAGCAATCAAACGAAATTATTAAATAAAACACTAAGGCATATATGTGACAATAAAAGGAAGTTTATACAAGAGTATATTTGTTATTTACAAAATGAAAAATTATAATACAAACATCAA
>JAFMPE010201590.1:0-16681 GCA_024759925.1 Ficus religiosa | reverse complement strand
AAGAATAGGGAGCAAGTGCCACGTTGCTTGGCATGAAAATCTGGAACCTGCTACGTGAAAACAAGTGGCCATCATCATGCAGACAAGAAAAACAATCAACAAAAAACAAATCACAAGATGTTGATCTGTGAGAAAGGACCATTATCCAGCTGTTACAGAACAAAAAAAGAAAATTATTCATAACCAAATGAGTTGAACGACTTCTTTTTTATTCAAAAGCAACAGATAATACCTTCCTAGTTTCAGTCCAGAAACTTCAGGTGATACGCATTACACAGGCCTCGTAGTAAATTGCCTTGCCATAAAACATCTCCAACCTTTACACTGAGAAACAGCCAAATTTACAATTTGGCCCTATTTTGCAGATCATGATCTGCCCTTTTGGTAGGGGGAGGAAAAAAAGCAGAAACCTCCAGAATGCAATTGAATCCACATACCAACAAAGTTGCCCAATATCAGATCTTCTTCAAAGCATTTGGCACCTTTTTTTTTTCTTTTCTTTTTTTTTTTTTTTTTGGCTCAGATCAAACCATTTGATACTTATTTGTCATATATATGTATGGAATACCTCCTGCTTCAGAACTTCTTCCACATGCTTAGAGTATGTTTCTGAAAGGGAGTGTAGAGCCAAATAGAGCATCTTTGCCTAGTTGGGCTTGGGCAGCACTGGTTAGAGGACGAGCCCATATGGCCACATTTCTCAACTGACATGGCCTCATTTTGTGCTACTGCTGGGCCAATTGATGTGGTGTGGTGGCCGCAGTTTCCAAACCTCACAGCCAAAGGGTTGCCATGCTATGCCATGCCATGACGTCTTCACCATTGGAAGTGGATGAAAGGCCGCACACTGGCGGCTGCGGTATTGCACCGTGAAAATGCATGGAGCTCTTCCGGTACCCAACTGTTTTCCGGTTTAAAGACCATTGCTGATGCCTAATCTGCGCCAAGTTCAGAGGTTCAAATCCATGGAGTCCAACCTTCATACATGTTGCAAAGGTTGTCTATGCTAGTGGCTTGCTTGAGTAGATAATCCACCTGCTCCGAGATACTGATTTCTCTGAAAACACAATGAATAAAGATGGTTTTATTGTCAATGCACAAAGAACCCGGAACCGATTAGAGTTCCAAGAGAATGAAAATGAATCGGTTACCTGTCAGCAATATCTCGACCATCTAGTTTCATCTCAACTCGCCTTAAGACTGACATTGCATAAGGATTTTTGCCTAGATTATGGAGGGGGGAAAAAAAAAAGTTAATAAGCATGAGAGAAAATAGAGGTCGTAGTTATTTTTTTCGTTCTCAAGCAATAAAGTATCCGCCATTTTTGCAGATTGAAAATAACAATGTGATCGTTTCTATCTTGCTAACGTGCAACACTTTGCAAATCATATTTGAGCAAGAAAATGCAATAGAATCGTAGATGATTGAAGAATAACTATTCATACTTACCCCGGCCTACTCGACCACCGGTATTTGTAGGAGCCTCACGATCTTCGTCTTTGATCTTAACCTTGTTCAATGAGGATAGTTCATCTCTGCTCACAGCTCTCTCCTCTGAATCCTTACTCACAGGAAGTAAAGAATCAGGTGCACCAATTACTGATTCATCACTTGGCGACACCACAGCTTCCAGACATTCACTCGGTTGATTGGTTGCTGAGTTCAAAGAACTCGAATCAATGTCATCAAGCTCGGTGATATTAGACTTGGACTGCCCAGAAGGTGGAATTTCTTGATAGTCAGTTTGAGCTGCAGGAGCAGAACTTTGATAACCTAGAATCTCTTTGCTGCTGGAATCTTGTGAAAGAGGTCCTATCACTTCAGCTGGATCATTAAAGCTTCCCGGAAAACTTGCTTCTGTCGAGGTAATGCCAGATTCTGAACTGCTACTGTAGACACTATCTGGTGGAGATACCCATCCATTATCTTCCAAGGATAGATCGGCAGTGGAAAGAAAATCTTTAGCGTGCCCACCATTTGATTCGGAGCCGTTCTCTCTCTCCTTGTCGTCAAATTCAGCAGCGTCAACAGCAAGATCCGACCTAGACAGATTAATTCCTTGTGATTTTTCTTCCTGGCTTTCTCCAAGTCCTTCAAGCGCCTGTCAATTATAATCACAGAAAAGGGAGGGGAGGGGAAAGAGAAGCAGATTAGCACTAGTAATAAGCTAGTGCCAAAATATAAGAATGTCATATTATCAATACGGTCAACATTAAGACTGTACTTTATGAAGATTTCCAGCATGGAAACTCGCGGTTTGTGCGAGCCTGATCAACAGAGAGTAGAGTCCCCTCACAGACAATGTAATGGACGGTACCAATGGCTTCAAGTTTTGATAAGCCTCCTTAACTCTCAAACAGTAAGACTGGTAAATGGCTTGCCCATGAACGGGGGATATTTCCATCTTGGTCTCTCTTTCCCTTGCCAGAGCGTCCGTCATAGCAGCTACATCTTTAGACAACACTGTTTCAAGTGGAAGCAGAATTGAATTTCCCTGCCCAGCAGTTAAAGTTTCAGATTATATTGTCGTAGGGCAAATTTACATTTCAAATCACCATCAGAAGGATGTAATCAACATGAACACGGGACGGATTAAAGAAACCTTTGAAAGATTTTCCATAAGAGAAAGGTGTACTCCGGCTGCCTCCTTTCCTAAACTATGAACATCATGTAGATCTTCAGTTATTGCGAGGACCTGCAGAAATTGCAAAAATTTTGAAGCAACATGCAGTGGTAAGTGCATGATCTTTCGAGTTTTGCAATAATAAGGTGCTAAAACCAGCAGGACGAATAGTCCTACTTACTGCCTTGAGAGGTGCTCAATAAAAAAAATCCAATCCTACAGAACCATGAACGCATTTACTTTAAAAAGTTTAACAACTTGACTCTAACTAGGTTTCGGAAAAGAATATTTTTTAATGGAATTGATTCTATAAAGCTGATCTTTAAAAGTTGACCAATGCATCGTAAACTGGAACAAATTGACAAATGAGAAGCAAGGAGATCAGCTGAAAGGTTTGAAAGTGATTTTGTTGGGCAACACGACTAATTGGTGTACTTGATAATCATAACCGTCAAGTATGATGAGCTTTCTTTCTTTTTCTTTTTTTTTATTTTTATTTTTATTTTTTTATTTTTATATTTAAACTAAAAACGGAGCTTGTAAAGTAGATTTGAAACAATTTTTCTGTTAGCTGAATTTGCCACAATTTTTGTTAGCCGCTTTCAACAAAAATACTGTGCTTGAGGATGAAGCAATTGAAAAGGAATCTAGAATTCATAGATGCATGCGAGACAATGATTTCAAAATGAAGATATACAGATTCAATCTGATAAGCATTTAATCATCATGCAGAAAGACTGGCCCTTACTTTAAAACATTATTTAAATCCGATGACTAACATGGGATCTCTTGCTGTTGCATTACACAAAAGAATGAAGCAAAAAAGAAAATGCCCATCAGTTTTAGTATGGTAAATATACCTCTTCAAGCATGGAACCACATTCAGAAGTCAAAGCAGTATGATTCCTTGAAACACAACCATACGCTGCAAGTGCCAAACTGGTCCCACATGCACTATCACCCATTGCAAGAATTGTGCTTTGTAAATCACCTGTAAAAACAAAATAAAACAAAATAAGTATTAAAACTTGGTGTTTTTACTTTGATTGTCTTTCAGTGCTGAAGGAGGGTGTGCGGATCAAAGAGAGGGTATGAAGCCATAGGTGTGAATATAAGCAACTGCCTGTGCAAGACACATATGCATATGCATGTATTACGAGGATATAATACATGGATTACAAACAAAATACATGACCTGAAGCGGACTTGGCTTTGAGAGAGGCAATGCGAAGTTCATTGGTTGCGGAATATAAGGCAGTGGAAGCAGCTTCCATGTTGCCTTGTGCATGCTTCCATTCTTGTTCAGCACCTAATACACAAGTAACATAAAGCATACACCATCAGTTATACGTAAGCAATATCTATGTAAAAATATCATTGTCAATGGCCCACATAATCTTACGTGCAAAGGAATGGTAAGCAATATCCAGTCTTGTTAGTGCGTTCAAGTAAGCTTGCTGCCACGTCCTGCCATCACCACCTGTCCTAAACGGATTAATCTCTCCAGGGAATCGAAAAATGCCATCCCTCGAAGCTTCAAACTCCAATATTGACATGGAAATTTTGATAATATCTGATGCCTTTTCCCTAGCTTCCCAAAGCAGTTTCCGCCGCCTCATCAGATGACTATGGAATTCAGGAGGGATTCCAGACGTTTTGCCTGAAGGATTGCCTGTTGCATTGGAGCTTGGCCCGCCACATGCCCATCCCATTGCTCTCTCAAGCTGCCCTTCAGCAGTAAGAGAAGTTCGTTCACAAGCTTGCAGACACTCCACAGACCTGGCTATCTTTGACATAGCAGATTGTATAGTTTCTAGCAATTTAGGTCTGCTAAAGTTCATAATAATGGGATATAAACAATCATCACAAGCAAGGAACTTTTGAAGTATAATTCTGCTGTCATGTGAAGGATTCAAAGTAGCATCGTGCATCCACTCCATCTGAACGATCTCTAGGCCAGTCTTGTGAAGAGCCTCCCTGAGCTCTTTCTCTTGCCTTTTCATAATAGAAGCAGCTGATCGTGCTGCTCTTGCAGTTTCATGCGTATTGCAGTATTCCTCGAGCATATGTTGCACCCTTGTTATAAGCCCCATATCCTTCTTCACTTGATCGAGAGTTTGTTCCTTTGCTGCCTCCGTCAGTTGCTTCAAATGCTCATTCTCTTTATCTAAGCAGGCCAATAAAGTTGGAGTGATCCGTTCCTCCAAGTATTTACCAATGTGTTCTTGAAGTTGCATCTTCAGCTTTCTCTTTAACAGAGAGAAGAGCTGGTCAAACCCAAAATTTTTGTCCACAGACGAAGATACATCATGTAGGCACGAGTCGAGAAAAGTATCAACAACACCTATTTTCCAAACAAAGAAAGACTGGCTACCTAATAATTTACCAAACTTCCAACAATATTCAGATATCGGGTGCCCAGAATTCAACAAATCAGCAAGTTCGGAGATCTCATGTGACTGAGACGATAAAGAACTACCAATTGAAGAGAGAGCTCTATCAATTGATTCCATTTCAGAAAATGGCAAAAATAGGGTTGTTAATATCGGTTTGACTCCCAGAACATTAAGTGCCCTTTCCTCTTCAACGCCAACTAGAGATTGAAACTGACGTTCGGACAAAACTAAGGTATTCTTTATATCAGCCTCTCTTTTAGTGAGAGAAGAAGTCCGCACATCCCTCTGGTTCCATGACTGATGAAGTTGGTTCAGCTGTGCTCTGCACATTTCTTCTTGGGAGGCAAGCTCTTCTGCCTCTTCCCAGGACAGATGCTCCCTGCCTTTGACAGCTGCTTCTTCAAGAGCCAACTGCTGGTCAGTAATGAGGCCAACCTTAATGAAGTAGTTCTGCTCCAGTTCAACTAAGGATGCCCTCTCCATTTTAATCTCCACAAACCGCTCCAATGCTGAATCAATAGAACCCCGAATTTGTGATATTGATCCGAATGCATCCATGACCTCAGAATTTAAAGAAACAGCTGATTTCATTACATCTGGAAGAACAACTTCTGTCATTCGGTCAATTAAGTTCTTACAGTACAGTAAACTTGCTTTAAAAACTGAAGCCCAATTTTTCCCATAATTAAATTCAGGATTATCTTTATCAGGATCAACACTAGGTGCACCAATCAATTGGCGCAGCTCGCTAACAAAGCCTGCTACGAGCATACATTTCTCTACTTGCTCTTCAATCTCACAGAAAACAGTATCAAACTCATACTGAAATCTATTCTTTGAACTTCCCCCACCATTGGAGTTACTAAAAATGTGGAGCAACCTACGCTTGACCTCATTATACAAGGAACCAACAGCAATATTCAGAACACATAATATCTTCTCCTTCTTCTCCTCCAGTTCCTCTTGCAATCTGTTATCTCTTTTTCCATCATGTTTGGGTTGTCCTGATTGAATTGGAGGACTAGCATCTTCTTTCCTTCCAAGACCAGCAGACTGCATGTATTTCATAAAAGCGGACAGGAGTCGGTCCTTAGCTTTTGATTCAGTCTCAAAGCCAATAGAATTCTCAAGCTCAACACGCTCTTCTTCAAGTTTCTCTATCTCCAATGCATAATTGTCCACTTGAAGACACAGATCGCCATGACTCTGTTTGACAGAATCAAGATTAGCCCCATGACTTTTAGCAATAAATTCAGCAGCCTGTCTTCTTGTAAGTGACAGAATATCAGAAGATAGGGCACTGACAGAAAGCTGCAGAACTTGCGCCCAGCCATGCAACGAACTGGTTGTAAGGTAGTTCAGTGGTAGAATTCTTTGTAAAGCCAAAGAATATATCTGAAGTGCTGTAAGGGAAGATGAGAGTCCAACATCTAGCTCAGACACTAGGTCAGACACTTCCATGTCTATATCACGGCATTGTACTTGTGTGGGCTCAGGAACAATTGTCAATGGAACCCCCGCCACCAGGACAGCGGATGAAAGAGACAGAGCTTCCTGCATGCTGCTCAGTTCCATGTGGGCATTTATTTCCGGGATTAAATTGCTTCGTAAAGCATCAAGGATCCTTCCATGTTGCTCAATCCAGGTAGCTGCTTCTTGAGATTTCTCAGCAACCACAGCCTTTGCTTGAGAAAATTCTCGGGACTGAATTTCGTATGATGCACGAGTTTTCTCAGAATTACTAGTTGCTTCAGCAACAATTGACTTTGCAGATGTCTCATGTAATATAAGATTAGATCTCTCTTGGTCAGCTTGATAAAAGATAGCAGAGGCAACCTCATATTGATTCAGAACATCAGCAAACCTCTGGTACATTAATATAAAGTCAGACAAGAGCAAAAATAATAAAATGGTATCTAGCAAAAGAAAG
This sequence comes from Ficus religiosa, assembly GCA_024759925.1. Lineage (NCBI taxonomy): Eukaryota > Viridiplantae > Streptophyta > Magnoliopsida > Rosales > Moraceae > Ficus > Ficus religiosa. The sequence goes on along the minus strand of JAFMPE010201590.1, from coordinate 9,731 downwards.
GGGGAAACAGAAAAGTATGTAGCATCCATCCATACCTCAAGGGCAGATTCAACAGCCGGTATGGTAGCCAATAAAATATCATGATGTTCCTGGTCATTATTCAAAAAATATTAGCAGATTTCTCACGTCTAAATATTAGCCAGTGGTGACAGGACGGATTATTAATAAAGACAATTACAATGCTGCCATGCAAGGTTAAACAGTTTTAAGCATGTGGATTGAAGTTTATATCCGTTATCAGGATTTAAAATGACGAGAAGTTGAGCATAAAATTAGGATTTCTGTCACGATCAAACAACAATATATCCTACATTTTTATTAGACAGAGTTACACGTTTGATTTTAGAATGGATGCACACCTGTAAGGGAACACGGATTTCCTGCACTCGAGATGCAAATAAACTTAAGCTAACAGCCAACTCCATGCCCTTCCTTTCTTCACCACCAATTGCAGCATCATCGTGGAAATCTCCCCTAGTCCATTCTACGAGTGGATCCCAGACAAATGCTTCTAGTAACATCAAGATTATGTCTTTGTTCTTCCTCAAAACACCAATCACTGCTTCACAATTTGCCCTGAAGCTACCTTCTATTCCAGTCAGCCCTAATGCAGCTTCGATGGTCTGAGTAAGACGGAAGGGTACAATCTCTGGGACTTTGAGTCTTTGCCCTTTATCAAAACAAACATTATAATCAATATGTACAATATCCCCACTGCAGAAATCGACAAGTATGTTATCCAAATGCCTATCCCCCAAGCCGAGAATGTGGCCCACCATGCTCATAGCAGCAACACTTCCAGAATACCTATAGGAGAAAAAGACTTGTTACTTTCAATTTCAACAGCGCTCATCTTATAAAAAGCTATCTTTTCTAATGCATTCCTAGTCTACTGTAACAACAAGATCCTTAGTAGATCCAAAAAATAAAAAAATCTTCGGTAGTATGCTCATCATACATGACATGTTGGTACAGTGGTAGCCACCGTTTTGTTTCTGTGTACAAGTGTACCTTTTAGTGCAATTCCAAGTATTTTTAAAATGGGATTTGCTACTTCTTCGTTCAACTTCCTTGATCATTTTGTGACTCAAACATGGAATGGCTAGAATAAATGTGTTTGATAAGTTATATGGCAAAAATAAGTCCATTGCATCATCCGAAAAAACAAAAATTTCACAAGCTGTTTCAGGTTCTCACAAACACCTTTTCAGTTTTGAGCTGAAGGCTCTGAAACCTTCACTGGCACACCATATTTCTTGATGAAGAAGCTGTCTAGGGGTCTCCTTCATTAGATCAAGAAGAACTTTACGCTTCACTTCATGAGGCCAGTCTCTTCGTGAGATTACTCTCCTTATGCCTTTATCTTTGAGTGCAGGTATAATTTTACCGTAGAACATATCGCTTGGGCGGGGAACGGGTGGAGGAACTGAAGTTTTCGAATTGCCACTACTCATTGATGAGATTTGTGCCAGTTGAACACGAGTTTGCCAGGACTTGAAGACACTGTATATACTTATCACATTATCAACCCACTGGATAAGACCAGCACGGCCACTAATTGGAGTCACAGAATAATAGCGTACCCCAAGAGAATGACGATGAGTTTCAGGAGACACATGCAAAAAACCATTTATAGCTTGCAACAACTGCATAATTCTGGCGTCAAGGCGCAGATCTTCCCTTCCTTTCAAAAGATAAGTGTACTTTTGACCGTCAGAACCAAGTATAACAAGTTTCTTAGGTTTGGTTTTGGTCGACAAGATTTCTACTTGCTCCGTGAAAGAAGCAATTGTTACAATCCCCTGGTGACTAGCACCGCTTATGTCTGATTCAGATATTGTGCCATGCCGCTCAAGACCAGGCATTGGAACATCAGAAGATGATAATGAAGCAAGTTGTGGTGCAACTTCTCTTAAAGAAACTGACGACTTTCTCTGATAAGATGCTAAGGATGCAGCAATATTATCAAATGGTCGCCACACATCACCTAGCGCTGCAGCAGATGCAGGAGGAGTCTTGAAAGTTAGGATGGCAGATTTCAGTTGTTCTCTATACTCCTGATGGAACCACACTTCATGAGGCGTTTCAGGATTTCGAGATGTAGAAGCCAATCGACGCTCCAGGGCCACAACAATGGGAGCCATCATAGCAGAGTATTTAGCAGCATTTATCTTGTTCTTCTCACTCTGGCTGAGAGTGACATTTTCTGCAATTCGTGCAGCTTCCTCTTTCAACAGATTTATGCGCCTCATCACATCTGAAATTAATTAAATAAGACAGCTGCATATGTGTGCGCTCAGAGAAAAACAATTAAAGGAATAATAACAAACATAAGCAAAACCAAATCATTGTAACTTTCTAACAATAGAATAGAGAAAAGAAGCCCTTAATGCCTGTTTGTTAAGGAGGAAAAAACTTTCAAGGAGCGGGAAAGATATTCTCTTCTGGGAAATAGCTTATAGAAAATTAAAAAAGACAGAAAAAGGAGGTCGTGTTGGTTTGAGAAAGTATTAACCAAAATCTTAAACCAAGATCGTTTTTCAGATTTTCTTTTTCTTTTTCCTCTTTTGCTAAGGACAAAATTTTTCTGTTTGCCAATTCATATTCTGCGTGTAAACACCATGAAATATGAAAATAATAATAATAATAATAATAATAATAATAATCCAAACACCGATTTCTATAGAAAATAAGTGAAACGTAAAACCAATATCAAAAGAGAGAATTTTCATCAAAAAATGAATGAAAAAATAATTTTGTGTGGGAGGCGGAGCAAAAAAAATTCATACGAGAAAGAGAACAGATAGAGCTGGCTCATGAGTTTTGTATGGACATGCTAAATCTTTTTTGGAGAGTTCACTTTTCAAATTATTGTGTCCAAAGTACAGGTCCAACACGTTGGCATTGTAGAAGACAAAAGCACAATCAACGGAGATCAGCCTTACCTGTCTGAAGATCTTGAAGTGTACTGAGCCACAGCTCCTCCCAAAGAACAGTAACATTTCCCAGCTCATTTATCATAAGCTGGACGTCCTGAACCAATCTTGGATAAAGTTCATTCTGCATGTAACAAAGACTCTGCTTCAACCATTTTGCTTCCATTACAACCAGGCAAGTTGTAACTTGTGATGATAAATTCTTATTGATTTAACATTTCAATACGGAGATTTGTTTAAGTATTACCTACAACAAACTACAATATGCAACAACTACTTGTTTTATGACCCCCCCCCCCCCCCCCCCCTTTTTTTTTTTTTTAATAAAAAACAAACTTCATTAAAGAACAAAAGTACACTATATAGAGGACAGGTAGTCCTCCAAGATCATGAAACAAAACACCAGACCCCAAGAGAAACTTATATCAGAAACGCATTACAAAAACATCCCTCCACAAATCCAAAAAGGAGGCAAAAAAAAAAAAAAAAAATTCCTCTGTTTGGAAAACCCACAGAGCCACCAAATACTTGACTCTTTCTAGTAAAAAAATATACAAAATCCCAATCACTACTTATTTTATAACCTATTCCAATGACAGTAACCAATGACAGTTGAAAAACATATATACATCGTTGTCCTAGTAGAAAGGGGCAGGCATTATCTATTGTCAATAGGAAAGAAATTAAAAATGAAATTGAAAATACTACAAAAACAATTTTATGCACAATCACCTAATTATGAGTCAAAGACAGGTATCATAAGTGCGAGGTGAATAATGAAGGAAATTGCTATTACCAAGCAACTTAGTATGTGTTGAAGTTCCTGCGGGGGCTTCTCTTCATTTGCATTCACATCAACAAGTGTTGGGTAAACGATGGACGAAGGAGACTGCTTGGCCAACCTCATCAATAAGCCCTCCAACTGATTCCGAACCACTTGTTCGGGATGAGAAGTTAACCGAGCAAACAATTGCGGTGTAACATCCTACAAAAAAGATTCTTGGTTAGAATTGTATTCTCTATCTTCAACAAAAGGTTTGTGACACAGATGCTAACTACAAAGCATCATCTCACCTGCCATGGTGATAGAGGAACGGTTGAAAGAGCTGGTTCTAGTGTTTCTTTTAATTCCACCCCATAATTGAGAAGAATATGAAGAATATACAATGTAGCACTTATGGTATAGCTGCCAGTTTTTTGTTTCAAAGGCTCACGATCAAATCCAGCTAATTGACCATTACAAATCTTGGCAGATGAATACGAAAGGTATTGTATAAATCCATGAGCTGCATGCCCAAAAAGTGACACTCTTCTCTTCCTCAAAGACCACCAAACTTCAACTAAATCATCGACTACAGATAATATCTCAGATTCATTTAAGCCGTAATTTGTACGCAGGAAGCAAACCTTTAACTGAGAAGCTAAAGTAGCAGAAAATGACTCATCACTCAAGTTTTCTGCACCAGGTGCTGCAGCTGAAGCTTCAATAATATTTACTACTTGCTGCACCAAAACCTTCGTATGGTTGTCATTCCTGAGATGCTCAGCAGAATTAAAAGAAAAATTCAACTCTTCTTGTTCATCTTTAGAATCTCTTGCATCACCTGCAAACTTGTGCTGCAAGAGCCGCAAAATCATACATTCTATTCTTATTCTCTCATCTTCAGTTAAACTAAATCTGCCAGGAAGAACCTCTGGGCCGAGGATAGAAGAAAATGAGCATGCATGGAGGACATTTTCTTGAGGGTTAAGAAGAGAGTTTCTGGCTTGACTAAGACACCACGAGGCATAAGAAATCCATGACTTACCCATAGTGGGGCAAAGCAGAGTAGACAATTTTGTAGCTGTACCCACAATTTCCTCGATTAGAGGACCTACGGTTGGGCTGCAGTTTAAGTTTTCATCTTCGAAGGCAGATCCATCTCTGTCAAAAGAGGCCACAAAATCTGAAAGCATCTCACGCACAATGTTATTGCGCCTTGGTCCTGAAGAATAACTCTGCCTCAACCAGAGTGAGAGTTTCAAGCATGCCTTGGCTTTTAAAAAGCTGTCATCAACATCAGAAACTAGAGATTCCGGAGAGACCACACAAGGATGCACAAAAGACCAAAGGCTCATGAGAGCATCTTCAAATTTATTTTCCGCATATAGTAGCATGGAGTCCTCAAACTGCAAATATGAAATGAGGAAATCCCGGTATTTTTTCTCAGAGAAACTCGGTATGTGATCCTTGAGATACATCTTTAGACGAGAAGCCAACATTAGGTTGTTCTTTTTACGGGCTAGACTCAATAAATCAGTACAGAGTTTTAGAGTAACAGGAGAAGTCGGTGAAATTGTTTGATAAACCCGTAGAACTTTTAGCCATTGATTACAATCTTGATAGATTCTGTTTAGCGGGGACGGTGTGGACTGGAGAAACGAACTTAATATCGATGGTAGTTGTTTGGATTCATCTTGGCTGCCTCTAAGCCTATAACCATCTTCAAATGCAAAGATGCAATGCAACTGGATGGCATATGCAGCTGCCTCCCTTAACCCGTCAAGAGGCAGAACAGAAAATGTTTCTTCCAGCATTGATCTGGCCTTGTGCAATTCCTGAGCTACTTTTTCCTCCTTTCCCTCAGTTTGCAAAAGCATTGCTTGTAAAAGCATTTGATCACTCCTACGCAAGGCTAGTTTGGGATCAAGTGTGAGCTCACTGCTACTTTTAGGTGTCAAATCAAGGCATGCCCATGTAGCCTGAAAATCACCCTCGTCATAACGAGCCAATGCATGAATAGCATTAATTTCATTGCCTGTTGTGGTTAGAGCACCGGAGTAACTTTTCCCAGCATGCTTCGCACGAAGTGCTTGCAAGTCTAACAGCCAGGATTCTAGAGACTTCCAGTCACATACGGCAGCATAACTCTCAATCGCACGTGCAATAACAAACTGAACACCATCAGAGCCCAAAGAACTGAGTGACTCCTCACTCTGTAGCAAAAGAGCAAAGTGAGCAGCGGCTTTTTCATACTGACCTTCAGCCTGAAGTACAAGTCCAGAAATCCATGAAAAGGGTCCCAATATTGCACCATTACTTCGAGACATGTTTTCCTCCCCAAACAAGGAAGAGAATGTCATGGAAACCCATCTGTGAAGGCCAATTAAAGCCTCTGATTCCTGACTCTTACAGAGAGCCAAAGCCATGTGACGCAAAACCCTCAAGATGTCCGCAGAAAATCTATTCCTGATACCATGGACGTGATCAGCCACTTGGGCCCTAGATTTATCCTTCAAAGCTAAGGTCACAAGATTTATGAGCTCCTGCAAACGCAGAGTACAGTATTGAACTGTAGCATCATGGCACTGTAGAGCCAACCCAGTACTCATCATCGGTTCACATATTCGAGAAAACCACTCTTCACATACTTTCTTGTTAGCTCTAAAGAACAAGGAACTTGAACGACTAGCCAATGGTAAAACAACAGAACCCTCATAAGCATTGTATACGTTTTTCTTTAATGCCTCAACAAAATCCAGCAATAACCTCATTGGTAACAAGTGAGCACCAGAAACCCCAATCATACTTAAATTCCCGTCATTCTGCTCATTATCAAGCTGCAGCAGGTGTGCAACGTCCAAGAGCATCCGCTCTAATGCTGCAAAAGTCTGGGTCGGACCACCAAGGTTAGTCCGAAGACGCATCGAAATACAATACCTAGCCGCTTCATGTATAACCCACCAGGCACCAGCTAGATTATTAACAGAGCAATTCTTTTCAAGAATATCTTCATCCACTTTGACATCCAACCATACAGCATTAGCACCAAAGTTCCCTGTTTCTTCATGTTGATTTGAAGTAGAGTCTTTTGATCTCCGACAAACAAGAATCAGACGTTGGATCCAAGAGGAAAGTGGTAGCTTCCATCTTTGTGAAATGTAACTCAATATGGACACAAGCTGTGGAGCATGAAGTTGATGATGCAGCTGCTTCAAGCAAAAAACTTGCTTCCAATGCAAATTAGAATTATTGCCTAATTTAAGAACTTCAGACCGAGACAAGTTGGATGTACCATAGTCATGCAGTCCACATGCATACATTGTAGTTGGCAAAACATGAGCAAGTAGCATCACGAATTCATTTTTTATCGCATTATCTGGATCACCAAGTTTTTCTAGGACTACCTCAGCTATCGGATAAAAGTACGCAGGATGCACAAGCCTTGCTTGCAGTAGCAACTTCAAAACTAACGCAACATGTGACCTCACTTTTGGTTCCCCGTCATGTGCAGCATTCAAAACTGAGAAAACCACATTGCTAATAATCCCGGCATACCCAAATACTTCATCAAAATAATTCTTCGGGTTTGAGTTCTTGCAAGTAGCAATAATATTCTCACAGAATCTCTGGATCCAACCTAGAGTTACTACTTTAACGGCAAGAGGAGAACAAACGTTGAGAGCTTTGACAAAGAGAATATTGTACTTCCTCAGATGCTCGATAATGACAGCTGAAAGTTCATTTCTGAAGCAGTTATCAGGAAGGTTCTTTTCTGCACTGACTTCCACAGAAGATCGCCCACTATTTTGATTTCTTGCAGAGCACTTGCTCAAGAATTCAACTTCAGATAATCTCTCCAATGTCTTGATAACACTGACTTGCAACTCTGCATAGGACTGAATAAGCAAATCACAAGGATGCAATTTCTCAAGAAGAAAAGAGATCAACTTTTCTGACCTCCTCAGATATACGGCTGCAACATCTGGTTGGCAAATCAAATTGGTATCTCCACCCAATAAAACGCACGTCAACAACACTTTCAAATCAAACTTGACCAGTGCAAACAATTCGAGTTTTGAATAACTTTTGTAATTTTCAAAGCTAACGCCCCCATCTACATGACCCAGACTTTTTGCAAGCATGCCCTTTAGCAATTCCAACTCTTCAGTCAATGAAGCAATTGCTTGTTGAACAACATCATTATTTCCATGTTGAAGTAAAAAAATATATGTGGCACTAGAACTCCCTGTAACTAAGTGATTTGGATGTAAACGCAGCTGAGATATCGGTGCATCAAATTGCAGTATTCTCTGCACAGCTGATGGAAGGAGACCAAACTTTTGCAAAGATAGTAACTGGAGGTTTGTTTTTAGAACCCCATGAATTTGAAATGAGGTAACCTTCCCGGCACCCACTGTTAGCGTAGTAGAGTTCATTTCCAAGCTTTGAAATAAGATATTGACTGCAAGAGAGTAAAAGGCGGAAAATCTCTCGCATAATATTTCCGCCTGAAGAGTCAAACACTTCCATAAATCTCCCATCCATTCTGACCACCCAAACTTCTGTCCAACCATAGATAAGCACCCCAACAACCGAGGAACCATTCTGATGAGTGGTTCACTAATCTGCTCCAATAAATTCATTTCCAGTAGCCCAGAAGCAGTAGACTGCAAAACAGATGAAAAACATGAAAGGAGAGCAAGCAACCTCCGAAATAGTTGCAGAGTTCCAGGAGTTCCATCTTGAAGCAAGGCATCCATGTCTCCCAGGAACTTCGAGAGCAACCCGAGTGAGAACTGCAAGTTACCCACCCAATGTTTCTGAAATTGCAAGAAACTGTCCATAATGATTCGTCTATCTGGTTCGGCAAGGTCCGGTACCAAGGCCCATCCTAAAAGCAGATCCACAATGTCGAGAAAGTGAGGCTGGAAGGTCCTAGAAAACTTCAACGAAATCAGAGTTAAAACACCCAAAATTCGGTGCAACAAACTCAAGGAGGTTCTTTCATCCTCAAGAAGTACTTGGCATGCTTTGAGAATTGGCAAAGCGAATCTCTCAATCGCGCTAACATCTCCAACGTTAAGAAACTCCCGTAGGCTTTCCAATGCCAATTCAGTCGTGCCATCACTGGCAATGACATTGCTCAGCAATGGCAATGCCCAGCCAATGAACCGATCAACCAAACTCCCAAGTAAAACATGGTTCTGTCTGCCATTTGATGTTATAGGAATCGAACACAGCACGGCACAAAGCCCGCCATATGCCACAGCAGCTGCTTGTCTCACTGAGTACGACCTGAAATCCAATTTCCAGAGAATTTTAAATTAAGCCTAAAACTTCCACTGAACTTCCACTGAGCTTTAAAAAAATAAATAAATAAACAAATAAATAAGTTAAAAAACCTTCTCTACAATTCAAAACCTACAGAATTTCAGATTGAAATCTTGTATTTTGAAACCGAAAACCGACCAAAACAATCTTGCAAACCAAAATTCTCACTAAACTGCTTTGATGCCGGAAAAGGAAAAGGAAAGCACTCTAGAAACCCAGCTTGGAGCTTTACATTTCAAATTCAAATTTCACCATTTTTGTACTAAACATGAACGCAAATTGTGACCAAAACCCAAGCACTATAAAGTAAAAGAACCAAAAGAACACGGAATTTCTCCAAAAATATCAGAAAATTACTACTTTAAAGAAATTTCAATTCCGACGCCAAAACAGAAAACAATGGCGATAATCAAACCGAAAATTAATTGGAGCAAGCAACGAAGAAGGGATTACTTGTCGGAGAGGAGCTGAGAGAAGCCCTGGGCGAGGAAAGTGGCCGAGTGGGTGACGAGGAGAGAGTTGTGGGGGAAGAGAATTGCGCGGTGGAGGGAATTGACGGCCGCGATCCGAGCGGAGTCGTCGCCGGCGTCGGAGGTAGAGGCGGTTGCAGCCGCCGCCGCCAGAGAAGGGGAGGAGGCGGAATCGTCCTTGGGGAGGGCGGCGGAGAGGAGAGCGGCTAGCTGCTGCTGCTGGTGATGGAG
>JAFMPE010201512.1:3584-17255 GCA_024759925.1 Ficus religiosa | reverse complement strand
GTGCAAGCTATTATAGCCAATCAATAATTTAGAAACGTGGTTTTCAACAACATACTCTAAATCTTTTTTTATTTATTTAAATCCCGACGGTCTAGAATTTCTCTTGTTTGTGGGACCTCAAAATGTGTGTGTGTGTGTGTTTTTTTCCATCTTTTTTTTTTTTTGATTCTTTTTATTCTATGTTAGTAAGGCTAGTAGTACCTACAAGGTACTTGCTAGGTTCATCATTAAATAAATTGTAGTCTTTTGTCCGAATAGGTGAGCTGCTACTTAGCTGTTAGCCGATGACTCTTCACAACGTTTGACTGCTCTCTCTCTCTCTCTCTCTCTCTCTCTTTTTTTCTTTTTTTTTTTTTTTTTGACTTTCATTTTCTTTCTGGCTAAATTCAGAACATTTGAATGCCATTCATGATATAAGTATAAACACAGTGATTATACTATTATCCGCGCTTTCACCGGCCAGCTGATTTAAATTCCACAACTGTTCTTCATGCTTATTTTTTCTATTTTCTTTTTTGTTCCAAGCTGTCTAGAATAGAACATAATGATACATATATTTTCTAAGGAAATTTTTTGGTAAATTACGGACTGGCATAACTTGTTTTTGTCCAAGGAAAAAAAAAAAAAAAAAGAGGACTACTTTGTTGTATTGTATTTTTTTTTTTTTGGAAATTTTTTTTCTTTTTTCTTTTGGGTAAAAAAAAGCTTTTTTTTTTTTTTTCTCTTTTACATCATTATTTGTACGGATATTTTTGGTAAATATGTATATACGGAATTTTTTTTTTTTTGTTGAAAAATGCTCTCATGGTGACCCTCTCATCGCCCCATTTCTATCCTCACAATCGGAATCTACTTCCCTGATAAATGGTAAGAAAGAGTTAAATCTCTAACGTATCCTCTTACAGTGGTCAATTTAGATCCTATCCAAAGCATATCAACTCAATATATCCATAGAAAGTTGGAGTTGTGGGAGTTTATGGAGATCAAATATGAAGGAAGAGGCTAACAAAGACATCTCCCTCCTTTGTCACCTCATCCACCGCGTAGGTCTCATGTATACATGGATATTAGAACTTGCAACATGTGCATACCTTTTAACATTGAAACTTTTCAAAATTTTCAAATGTTGTAAATACCACTGAAAACTAAAAACTAAAGTGGTTGGTGTTATTGACTAATCGTTTATTAGAAAATTAAACAAGACATATAATAACTCAATCGTTCTCCACAGAAATACTTTTAAAAGTTTAACTTTATAACAAACAATTAGAAAGATTAAACTTTTTTTCCATTTTTTCATTAGAAAATAATAACAATGAGGTTCTCGTTATAACATCACCTTTTCTTTTCTTCTCTTTGTAAAATATTTATTACTTCTTTTTTTTTTTTTTTGGGAATATATAGCTAATGGGAAAATAAAGGAAGATAACTCTTTTTTTCGCACCGACTATTAATTTCATGACAAATACCGGACCGCAATAGAAGCTTAAATATTATGTTCAAATTACAAGAATGTGACACTTTATTATTTTTTTTAAATTTTTTTTCTTTTTTTTTTCCAGCCAAAATACAGATGTTTCAGCGTCGAACTTGATTGATTCCTTGATTATTTGTCCTGATTCTGATGGAGAAATTCATGCCATGCATATCCTTGAAAACGATACGGCTTTATAAAAGCTTTTGGCATTATCAATAACTAATAAGTGGCACCAAGAAGGAACAAGGACGTCCACGAGACCACGGCCCCATATTTTGTATTGTCAACCATATATCCTTACCGCGTATCCTAATATTATCTGTATATCTAACCCGTGAATATCGACGTTTATATGTATTGATCTCTGATAATTATATATATCTATATGTGTGTGTGTGTATGTGCATATTCATTCATTGTGAGCAGAACTAGCAAAAGAAAAGATACCAACTTTGACAACAAATTAGAGGTCAAGGATAAGGATTTGGATAGGAATTCTCATATTTGATATTTGTGGGTATTTTTGCTTTTCTTTAATAAATAAAAGTCATATAATTAGTCATATTAAGCTTTGTCCCAAGTAGCTGGATGGATAGAAGGCTTCAAGTTCGAGTCTCATGAAAAGTGTGTTAGATTTATTTTTTCAATTACCAATTTAATGTTCATTAGTCTCTGGCGGAGCCAAGGTGAATTTAGTTTAAGTTTGGTTCGCCGGTTGAAGATGAAAATTTTAAACTGTAGTTAATTGACTTTTCAAAAACCAATTTTTTTTTTTTTTACTTTTCAGAAAAATACCAAAACTGAGATGAAAAAATAAAATTTTAATTGGTGTAAGTTGAAATTTCAAACAAAGTCTTAAGCTTCAAGATAAGTATATGTCGTTGTGAGATAATATGGACAATTCTAGCATCAAGATGCTTGTATGATCACGTCCAAAAAATATATATATATATATTTATAACTGACCGTACGTCCTATATGAGATCGCAAAATAGTATTATCATATACGTTTGAATTAGTCTTTTAGATTTATATTTCCTATGCTTTTTAATTAATGGAAAGATAGCTTAGTTAAAGTTTTTTTTAATTGCATTATAGTACAATTTGGTCGATGATCTAGTTCAATACATTCCAAATTTCCTCAAATAAAACATTAGTATTCTTCCTTCATTCTCATCCAATCATTTTTTTAAATAAATATAAAAATAAAAATTGGAAATGATTTCTAAACATAAGTTATCGTCTAGTTATATATTTATACGTATATTTAGTTTATAAACAATAGTTATCGTGTTATTATATATATGTGTATATGTATATACGTGGTGGGTAAAAAAAAAAAAAAACTAAAACTATATTCTAGCTTATATAACATTACTTCCTTCATTTTATCTCTATTTTCCGAGGTGAAAAATCTAGTAATTGACCCTCCAAATTAATTTGTTTGAGGATCGGCCTGTCTGGTTAAGTTTCGTTTGGTTCGTTAGTTGAGTTTGAAAATTTTTAATTTGCGTTGAAAGTTTTTGTTGATTTTTCAGAAAAGATAAAAAAATTTTAAAAAAAAAATAAAAATTAAGATAAAAAAATACATTTCAGTTTAAAATGAAACAGTGAACCAAACGAAGTCATCGCGGTCAATTCTTTCATGAATTCACCATGCCATCTTGGTCAATTCTACGAGGTTTTATACAAATATATGTATATACATATATAGAGGAAGGGACGGTGGCATGCTACTAAAAATCTGACAGTTGTAGAGGGATAGGGGTGCATTTAAAATAATAATAAAATGATAAAGAAATACTTTTTAGCCCGACTGTAGAATTCTCAAATTGTATCTGACAGTGTAATTAATAAAGTGGGCCCTTCATATGTTCTAACTCTGTTTATTATAGGGTCCGTTTGGTTCACCAGTTTGAGTTGGAAATTTTAAGTTTTAATAGTAATTTTTGTTGACTTTTTGGGAAAAGACAAAAAACTTTTTAGGAAAAAGACAAAAATTGAGATGTAAATTTGAGGTTTGGATTGATGAACCAAACTTATGCATAGTCTGCCTCACCGTTTTCTTTTCATATGCTTTTCCAGTTTCGGAAGATGTCTGCACACTTTTGGGTTTTTTTATTATTCCATTTATTGATTCAAGTCAAATATAAATTTTTTAACTCAATTTTATTTTTTTAAATTAAAAAAATTTATAATTAATTTTTTAAAGAACCAATCAACTCTTCATTTGATATTATAATTTAAATTAAAATTTTTAAATTTGAATTGACTGATTTTTTAAAAATTAATGAAAAATTTTTATTAATTTTTTAAAAAAAATAAAAAAAATAAGATGAAAAATTTAAATTTACAATGATTTATCAAATCGAGATTAACTTAAAAAGTAATAATAAACGGTGGTTATATATATATATATATTTTTTTTTTTTTGACTTCTTGCTTCTCCGTACACTTGTAACTTTTCCACCCTCTCTTGCAACTTCTTCTGTAACTTGTTACGTGGAAGCTCAACTTATTCACAAATATTAACCTCTTCTTCTACAAGTCTACCAGATATTTTTACAAAAGTCCACGTAAATTACTTTTAACACAACTTCAATTACGTCCCTGCCCTCCTGAGGCATGTTTTTGTTACCGACAACTGTCATCATTTGCTTCCTAACCATTTCTGACACCTGAAAGTTGCCGGATGTCCTCCCAACAGTCGACACCTGTCACCTCCACATCAGCACCGTTCCCCATCCGAGGACACAAGACTATATATAATATATAATATATATATATATATGATTGACCAACGAGATTTCCTTAAAAAGAGAAGAGCCTTGCTACAATCCTGTAGTTTAATTTTCCGAAATAAGTCCTTCAATAAATCTACACCGCTCAATAGAATATTTTTATTATTTTTAAATGCATCTGATGGTCAAAATTTATTTAAGGGTAATAGAGATTTTTTTAGTTGGCCAACCGGATACCGGTTGATACAAGGAAAGTTTATTTCTTTTTCTTTCTTTTTCTTTTTTTTTTTTGAACTCCAAAAAAAATTTGAAAAAGCTCTCCTCTCTCTCTCTCGTTATTCTTTGATCAGAGAAGCACGGCGCCGGCGCCGGCGCCGGCGAGGAGATCCGGCGTGAGGTTCGCGAGAGGGATCTCTATGTGCTTTTCTCTCTTTCCTTACTCTCTGTACAATCTCCGGCCAGAGTCTAAGATTCGGCACCACCAAGCGAATAGCAACGACAGCTCCGACAACGAATTTGACGTCCTTTTTTTTTTTTTTTCTAAACCGATTCTCTGCAGCCAAACAGTGGATAAACATTTTCTAATGCTCCATTTAAGCCTTGTTTGGTATTCTATCTCATCTCCAACTAAAATGTATTTTTTCATTTTAATTTTAATTTTTTTCTGAAAAAGTTTTTGTCTTTTCTGAAAATTCAACAAAAATTTTCAACTCAAACTTAAAATTTTCAAACTCAACTTTAGGGGTGTTTGGTGAATGAGTTTAGTTTAAGATTTTTAAGTTTCAATAGTAATTTTTATTGACTTTTCATAAAGGAAAAAAAAATTTCAGAAAAGACAGAAAACTTTTTCAAAAAAAAAACAAAAACAATGATGAAAAAGTACAATTTAGTTTAGAATAAAATTAAAAAACAAACAAACCTACTTAAAAATTTTTTCATCTTAATTTTTATTTTTTTATTAAAAGTTTATAAATTTTATAATTAATTTTTAAAAAATCAATCCAATCCAACTTAAAAATTTTATCTCCAATTAATTTATCAAACGAAAGTTAAATATTTAATTCTTTTTTCGCAGACTTCCGTGATTTTTATGAAATCTGACTAGTTTTAGGCCGTGTATTATTATTGACTGATCAGTAGACGCTTATTATTCTCATATCATGGTATTTCTCATTATCCATTATATTTTCCGATGCAATTGGATTGTGTTCGAGATCGCTCAGTCCGATCCTCGATCCAATCTCCGCCGTACATCTTCGTCGGAAAAACTGATCGTCTCCGAGGCCGTGAAGCAGAGACTGAAGAATGCAAGTACACGTGGGCGAAAAACAAGGTCAAAAATAAGAAATAAGGGAAAATTTTTAAAATGGCTCACCACAGTTCTAATAATATTATATTGTTCTGTTTTGACTCTACTTCTGTACACTTTCTTGATACTTTCGCTTTGAATTTAAAATATTATTTTTCATTTTAAATTTACAGATTTGTCCCACCTAAATTTATAATTTTAATCTTGTATATCAGTTTTTTCACTCATGGTACGTTTGGTAAAACAGTTTGAGTTAAAATTTTTAAGTTTGAGTTGGTTGACTTTTTAAAAACTAATTATAATTTTTATTGACTTTCAGAAAAATACAAAAATTAAAATGAAAAATTTGAGTTTAAATTTACAAGCCAAACAGAGGCTTATAATGAATATTTAATTAAGGTAAAAAGATATTGTCATCCTCATGTTTTATTCTAAATCTGTGTGTTGGCGTGAAAAAAAATAATAATAATAACAAGTTGACTGGTTGTAGCATGTTGAAATTTTTAGAATATTTAATTACGAGCCAAACGGAGGCTTATAATGAATATTTAATTAAGATAAAAAGATATTGTCATCCTTATTTTTTATTCTAAATCTGTGTGTTGGCGTGAAAAAAAAAATAATAATAACAAGTTGACTGGTTGTAGCATGTTGAAATTTTCAGAATATTTAATTACGAGCCAAACGGAGGCTTATAATGAATATTTAATTAAGGTAAAAAGATATTGTCATCCTTATTTTTTATTTTAAATCTGTGTGTTGGCCTGAAAAAAAAAAATAATAACAAGTTGACTGGTTGTAGCATGTTGAAATTTTCAGAATAAATAAATGAAAAGCCCTCTTCAACTGACACATGTAAAGGATTTTTTTTTTTTTTTTTTTTTTTTGGAGACGTATTCCGTAAATATGTGCCAGGGACCATAGAAATGGCCAAAGAATTGTCAGTCTAAAACAATTTAGGTTGAGCACGTCTTTTCTTCCCGCCCCGCGTGTATGAAGAAACACGATCAGAACACTGAAAAGAGATTAGTATCGATAAAACCAAAATGTTCAAGTTTTGACCACTTTCTCGTTTCACATGTACACATACATCTATTTGTGTGTGTGCGTGTGTGTGTATATATATATATATATATGTGTGTGTGTGTGTGTGTGTGTTTCATGTAAAATAAACATCGGATAAAAGAACCATTGACATGAATATAACATTTGTAAGAATTTGTACCATTGACCAAGAAGTATATGTGGTGGTACGTTCGTACTGCTTGACCAATTTCTAAACAGAGTAACACCGACCGTGGCTCTCTATCTTATCCGTGTTAACACACACACACACACACACATACATATATATATATATATATGTATGTATGTATGCTATATTATAAAAAACGGAGAAACGAGAATATGCATGTTTATATTAATTGCCAGCAATCTATGTAATTAGTCGTATACTATTCTTTGAAGCTATAATTTATCCCTCAATCACTCTCCGTTTAAATCCTGGTCAACTAATTTTCTTAAAAACTTTAGCTAAAAGAAGGAATATATAATTAAACTGACATGAAGTCCATACTTTAATTATAGTACAAAAGCTCATTCGATTTTGTTAATGTATGGTACAGATTCTCGTTTCTCATAGTATGAAATGTTACAGTTAGTTCATTCAAATATATATATATATATATATAAATATATTACAAGTCATATTTTTCATCTATTTAGATAGCATAAAAGCTATATATGTTAAATGGGATTTTTCTTGGATTTGAATATGAAAATTTACATAAACAAGCAGTTTTTAAATATTTATTTAACTAAACAGTCGAAATGTTTTTAACTATTTAGAAAATTGGCTGTTGATCAGTTATTAATCATAGTCAATCAATAAAAATTAGAAATTAACATTAGTCAATCATTGATCATCATGATCAATTATCCAATAACTGATTGATCATTTAAAAAAAATGTGATTTTTGTAATTTTCTAAAACTTCGGTCATTTTTAAAAAACTTCTTTAAAAAGTCATGTAACTATGTCCAATTTGAGTATATATTGTAAATGATTGGAATTTGTGGAAGTAAAATTTGGATTTTAAATAATTAAAATGAAGATAAAATTAATATTATAATAATTAAATAAAAATATTAAAAACACGATAATTTTTTAGTGGAAAAAAAATTATAATTAACAATAACTAGTCTGTTTGGTATTGGAGTTTAACTCAACTAAACCGTACTTTTCAGCTGGATTTTTGTCTTTTTTTGAAAAGTCAAAAAAAATTATAACTAGTTTTTTAAAAGTTAACAAACTCTAACTTAAAAATTTTAACTCCAAAGATCACCGGAAGCTTCAAAGCTTTTATTTTTTATTTTTTATTTTTAGTAACAGAAGCTTAAATGTTGAAATATGCTTTGTACTATATTGAGTGCTAAATAAAGTATTAGAATGATTTAAAGACTTAGCACCGGAGCGTAGTTTCTTTTCAAACGTTAAAATTTAATATTGATACATTAGTTTGTCTTGGATTTTGTCCTCCAATCTTACCATTCACATGTCAAACATCCTTAAATCATGATATCATCTGAAATTATCCATTATAGAAGTGACGGAATAAATCTCGTGCATTTAAGAAAGCAGAGGTAACTAAGCTTCCATAATAGACCTTGCCCTTGCATTAATAAATAGGGCTAGGGCATTTGTTGGGGATTTGATCTTTTATGCTCTCTACAGTTTGCACACTTGAATTTTCTTTATTTTTTGTCTTTTTGCTTTTTACTTTAATCATAGCACATTTTTAACATTTATGATTAAGAAATAAAGTAATAGAATTCAAAATTGAATTAGCTTTGGAATTATTTGGTTCTCTCTACTTGTCCACTTGCGCCCCAAGACAATTAATTATTAAAAACAACAAAACTAAGGGGTGTTTCGTAAATCATTTTGAATCATAATACTTCAACTTATTTTTATCTTTTTTTCTAAAAAAATCAACGAGTTTTTTAATTAATTTTTTTTAGAAGGAAAACAACTACAATCCAAATATTTTATTTCAAAACTACTAATGCAAAGCATGTCAAGTTACTGTCATGGTCTGCATGTTGTAACACCTTTTATTCAGGAAGGAAATAAAGGGCGTCTCTGACGTTATCGTGTGTATACGTGCATGAATTGTCAAATGTTCCTCCAAGCTTTTATATATATATATATATATATATATGTATATACACATTGAGTAAGTCAAGTCTTCAAATTGGAAGTAAGGTACGGATGCGAGTGAGTTGAGCATTCGTTGTGAATTTGAGCGAGTATGGAAGGAAAATGCTCATCAACATTGTTGACGGTGAAATTCCACCTGATAAGATTATCGGAGTCATATTTTAATCTAATAAGATCACTTGTGTAAAGCAACCGATTAGAATGTGAAGAAATAAAAATGTATAGACTTATAGAAGTTCACTTTAATAATGTGAAAATTACACTTTTTTCATGCCAGGGAAAGTGCTTTTCACTCATGAAGATGAATTATAGAGGGGGTTTAGTTCGCTAAAAATTTATTAGGGTTTCCTCAAAGGCATCCAAGCCTATTTATAATCTTGTGAGAGATAATCCTTTGTTATTGGAGATAAATACAAAGATATTTAAAAAAATTCAATTGATAATCATCGTACAATTTACAAATCTCGGTCCTTATATTCTTTATATCCATGTCAACTACTTCAGATTAACCTTCTAGTAGAGATCTCGTGATTCTTGTGCATTGATTTGTAAACTAGATTCCAACAGTCCCCTCCAAACGCGCCCTAAAGATTTAAAATTACCTCGCCTTGTATCCTTCCAATAAATAAGGTTGCCAAACTTTTACTGTGAGACAACATATACGTACCAGGCCTGAAGTCATTAAGTTCACATTATCCAACCCCTCGTGCCGAAGTAGTGCTTTGTGCTATGGTGTCGGGTTACTACAGAAGCTTGACCATGAAGGTTTGGGACGGTTTCCTTCGTGTAATGATTCTGCAAAAGCTTAACTTCGTAGCGTAAATTGTTCGTTTAGTCCCTAAATTTTTATGTTTGTACAACTTTGGTTCTTTTGTTTTTTTTCCGTAACTTGAAGTACCTTAAACTATCAAAATGTTGCTAGAATAGTCCCTTTTTTTTAGACAGAATTCGTTAGTAATTTGGTAAAAAATTATGCTAATCAATATATTCCATTCAAAAATTAATAAAACTGACTACTGTAGCACCGTCTTTAATATTTTAGGATTAGTCCAACTAAAAAAAAAAAAAAAAACAAGAATCAAAGTTGTACAGACTTACAAATTTAAGGACAATCCTAAATATCTACCCTAACATAACTGAGATGTTTTAAACAACATAAATTAAAATATGGTTAGTGTCAAACAGTTCAGAAATTATTTGTGAGATTAATAATCCCTTAAAACAAACAAAATAAAAATGAACATGGCTGACAAGAAAGATCATGTCGTTTTCCAACTTGGACTGAATATGATTTTGTCGTTTTTCCAACTTGGGTTTTAGTTCTTGCAACCGAAGAAACTTTATCCGTTTGATAAATGAGTTTGAGTTGGAAATTTTAAGTTTTAATAGTAATTTTTATTGACTTTTTAGAAAAAAAATAAAAAAATTTTCAAAAAAAGATAACAATTGAGATAAAAATTTTGAGTTTAAACTCAAATGTCAAACACACCCGTATGTCAACGTCCATGTTTTTGTTTGAACCCTTGACGCTATATAGCTCATCCATGCACCAAATACAACCGTTATCAAAGTGACGTCATGTGTGACAAAAACATTCAGAAACACGTGTGTATATTATTTTTTTTAATTACTTTTTTTTTGTCAACAATTATTCTACAGAGAGGGAGAGAGAGTCCCAAATAATTCTTTCCTCAAATCCGTTCGTGTGCGTTGACATTGGACACACACGTTAAAACGACTTTGACTAGTCAAACTTATGAATATTTTTGTTACCATGTCTTTGTTATTGAATTCGACGGGATTGAATTTATGAACCTTCTCAGCAAGATGAAAAAATAAGAATAAATGAATCCGAGTCTAAATGTTTTAAATTGTGGGACCTATATAAAGAATAAGACTCACCATTTATGGGAGTCTTAAGCTTGAATCCATTTTTCCCTTTTTTTTTCTTTTTTTTTCCAAAGTAATTCCCTTTTTTGTTCATGTGACTGTCTTAATTCAAAGTATGCTAATACAAATGTTGATTAGATTTTATTAATTAGCACTTTTCCCCGTCAATGGGAATTTTCAAATTAATTTTTACATGTTTTTCGTATTGTTTATTCGTAGTTAAGTGATAAGGTAAAAAGACATTTCTTGCATTCGTTTTAAAAAAGGGAGACCAAACTCGAGGTATTCACATGATATTTCATTAAAAATTACAAGGTATATCTTCAAAAATATTATTATGACCAGTCCTATTTATAAGAATAAAATTGAAATATAGAAAAAAAAAATTTTATAATATTTTAGAAATATCATAATTATATAATGATTATTTTAGTTACTTTTTCATTTTATATTACAAGATAACAAAGTAATTATTATGTTGTGATTTTTGCCATTTAGAAAATAGAGTAATTAACCTAAATGGTCTCTGAACTTTTTTTGAGGTAATACTTTGGTTCATGTTTTTTTTTTTTACCTTGTTAATCTTAAACTCTCTAAAAAGGTGACGATTTAATCATTCCATCCACATCCTTTAAATTTCTAACGTAATGAGTCATATGCAATGCAGGTGATCTAATTTGCAAGGCTATTTTAGTAATCTAATAATAATTAATTTAACAAAAATTTTTTAAAAAAATCATATTCTCCTTTCTCTCTCTTTCTCTCTCCTCTCTTTCAAGGGGGATGACAGTGAAGGGGAGAAGGAAATAGAGGAAAGGGAGACGAGGGGGAAGGGGGGGCGTGGCCCAGATCTGGCGCTTGGGTCGTGTTGGGGGGGATGGGGGGTTGTGGTGAGATCGTCGTCTGGTGGGAAGGGTCGGATTTGGAGCATGGGTCTCGTTGGGGGCTCGTCGTCCAGGGAAAGGAGGCCTGGGTTGATGACGAATATGCGGGAGGGTGGGGGGGGGGGGGGCGGGCAGGGGACACCCAAATCGGTGTTTGGCACTGGGGCCAAGCTCGATGTCGGCGAAGACGGCTGGGGGGTGGAACTCGGCGACATTAAAGGCGAGCGTCGGATCATAGGGGTGGGAGAGGGGGGGTAGGGTTTGAGTTCTATTCTCTCTCTATTTTTTTTTTTAATATTAATGTTATTGATATGAATAAGGGTACTTTAATCTTTTTAAAGTTAATTGAACTCATGTGATGGCTCACGTAACTTATTTCTTTAGAAATTTAATGGATGTGAATAGAAAGGATTAAGTCGTCACCTTTTTAGAGAGTTTAGAATTAACACGGCAAACAAAATAAATAAATAAATAAAGAAGATGGATCATTTAAGTCAATTATTCTAGAAAATATTTAATTAAGATCAACTCTAGTTTTTAATGGGTCTATTTTTCCAAGTAGCTTCTAGAGGAAGAATCTTTACGGGGGGGAGAGAGCTAGATGACATTGTTCAAGACATCAACATCTTACGTAGTTGGCGTAGATTGTCTGTTTTTTCGCAGAACAGCATTCATTCTAATAAATTAGTTAGCTCAATGGGGAAGTACGACTTTTACAAGTGGCAAATTTGTGAAATAATACAAAACTTGGTTATGATTAAGACGAGTACAAAGAGTGTGATTGACTTGAGATCAGCAGCCAATATATTTGGTCACAATTCTAGAAGGTTTATTTGGATTCTTAAATATATATATTTGTTGATATTTACAAACTTATCTTACACAGATGGCAGACACCCCAACAGCTAGTTCAGTAGGAGGGAAAGTGGAGGGAAAGTGCAGGGGTCAGGGAATTAGTTGAAGAATTTTTTAATTTCCAGATAAAATACGAGAGAATTGACTGCATAGGCGAGTGATTATAAATCGTTCAAAAGAATCTCAGTTTTTATGTCTCCGTACATGTTTGTTAAGAGAAAAGTAAAAATAATAGCTGAGTTAACCTGTTATTTTTATGCGCACCTGCATCAATTTTAATGAGAATTTATATGGGGATAACCATTTTTTTTTTATATGGATAAAATAAGAAAATCTTAACATTTTTAAAGTAAACTGTAAAAAAAAAAAAAAAAAAAAAAAAAAAAAAAAAAAGAGAGAGATGGGCCCCCGCCGCCCCCCATATACCTCCTCCTCTGAATAAAAAGGGAGGAGAGTGACGGAGGACGGGATAGAAGAAATATAGGGCGAAACAAATTTAAGAAGAAAGTAGATCTATTAAGAGATACAAATAAAAGTAGAAGAGAGGAATAAAACCCAGAACAAAAATTCAAAGGGAGAAAGAAACGATAAATTCAATAAATGAATGCAAAATTCTAAAAAAAAAAATATCTTGTTCTTACCACGTAAAATTATCTTAAGAGAGCAAGATAATCTCAAATGAATCTTAAATATAACATAAATTTGAATACTCCTAATCCTATTAATCAATATCGTTATCCCAAGATTGATGGCACTGTTGGTTTTGATGACATCTGATAAAATGTATATAGTATTATAATGGATTTTATTTATAAAAAAAAATTAATTAAGATATTTTAAAATTTTAAAAATTTAAAAGGCATGTCATAAAAGTGAAGAAATAAAAATGGGTGGCAAAATGTCTGTAGATTGAAAAATAGAGGCAATTTTGGTAATTTTACTTAAGGTTCATTTGGTGAAACGGTTTGAGTTAAAATTTTTAGATTTAAGTTAGTTGAATTTTTAAAAACTAATTATAATTTTTGTTAACTTTTTAAAAAAAGATAAAAACTGAAATAAAAAATATAGATTTAAGATATAATACCAAACGGGCGTTAATTTTGCTCCCTTCATCAATAACAAGTTTGACAGATAATTGGTCTCTTTTTGAGGCATGGGCTATATGTCTAGGTAACCAAAGCCCATTAAGAATTGAGATTTGATTATTTCCACTTTATTTTGACAAAAAACCAATCTCACCACCTTATAGATTTAGGAAATCTAGAGGAGTACCCCATTGAGGTAGCGTGAAAGATG
>JAFMPE010201479.1:17355-35139 GCA_024759925.1 Ficus religiosa | reverse complement strand
GGGGGGGGGGGGGAGAGAGGGGAAGGGAGAAGAAGGAGAAGAGAGAGGGGGGGTGGGGGGTTGCGAGAAGGTTGAGGGAGAGGGGCCTAGGGTGGGGGTGTGCCGGGGGAGGGGGGACTTGGGATGGGGGCAGGGGGGCGCCGAGGGGGCTGGGGCCGGCTGGGGAGGGCTTGGGGGGGTGCCGAGGGCCGGGGCTAGGTGGGGGGCTGCTGAGGCTGGGGCCGGGGGTGGGGGTAGGTCATCAGCATCGGGGTAGTCACCGGGGTTGATCGCTGGCAACGGCGAAGACTTAGGGTGAGAAGGGTAATATGAGATAAGGTGTATAATAAGTATGGTACACCAACAACATTTCAACCGTTCGATCAATAATTAACGGTTCAAAAAAGGACTCTATCAGTAGTTACTTTGGGAGAGACTCTACCACAGTTTTACCCTATATATATACATATAAATATATAATATCTATGAATTATTTTGATGTCTATCCCTAAACTTTAAAGTCATTTCTATTTTACTCACTCAACTTTAAAAACTCCTATTTTATGCACATGAGCTTTGAATTAGACCACTTAACCTCTTTTATTAAAATTTCAATATAAACTAGACATAAAAAAAGTGAGTTAAGTGCAATTATATGGTTTTTTTTTCTATTTATTTTTAACAATAATGTCATAACAGAATGAGTTTAATAACAATAATTATTCTATTTTTTTAATCGTTTTTAATCGAAATTGTAACAAAATGAGTTAAGTGAAATCAATTCAAAATTCAATAAATAAGTGGGAGTTTTTAAAGTTTAAAAGATAGATGAACATTTAGAATTGTAGGTAAACATGCCCCCGCGCGTGTGTGTATATATATATATATATATTACGGGAGCTAAAGGTGCTTGCCTCGCTTTTTGTTGTTTGTTTATTTATTTATTTATTTATTTTATAAATTTGTAGATTACTAATTGACTCCACCACCCACCGCCTCAAAGTCTTGGTCATAAAATATAATAATATATAGGATCCCAAAGTACCTCTTTCGAGGTTGGTTCCATTGATAAGGTTGGAACTTTGTGACTCACCAATACATAAATTAAAGGATGATAATTGTACCTTGAACTAACTTCTAGGAAAAAGAGTAGGCCTCGTCTCATCTAGGGTTATAGGTAGAATCATCATATGTGTGCGTATATTGACTCCACTACCCACCATCTCAAAGTCTTGATCATAAAATATAATAATATGGAGGATACCAAAGTTCTACCTCTTTCAAGGTTATTTCCATTCATAAGGTTGGAACCCAGTGATCTCACCAATACATAAATTAAATGACGATAATTGTACCTTAAACTTCTAGGAAAAAGAGAAGAAGGCCACATCTCAACTAACGTTCTTTGAATATTCCATTACGTGTTAGCTAAGTTTCAAGTAAGAAAGTAAAGATGGGAATTTGGAAGGAAATTGTTGAATGACCCCACTTTCACTCAAAATATACTCTTCCAGAGTATGGCATTTGTCAATGCATCTCAGTTTTCTTCTAAATTGAAAAAAAAAAAATATATATATATATATATAGTCTATAAATTTTGACTAATCAAAATAGGGATATAGGGATCCCGAAATAAATAGAAATGTGCTCAAATTTGAGTTTGAATTCATTAAATCAATCCATCTTTACCGTCTTGTCCTTCTTTCTTAATTAAAATTTTTTGACTTATATGTTGGAACAAAATTTTATCCATCACTAAATGAACGTTCATGAACCAAAAAATAAGATCAAACAAATAAAATTATCAAGAACGTTAAACAAGAACACAATAAAATACAAAAACCTTAAATACAATACAGAGAAAATCGGAGTCCAGTACAATTGCCTTAAGGTTTTATATTGAAAATTGTGTCTACAATTTTTTTCCTCTTAATCCGATGAAATTTATAGTACATTGAAAATGAAGGAGTTTAAGTCTCCTTTTTATTACAATAAATTGAATCTTATTACCATCAAATGAATTAATTCACATTAACTCGAGACATTAAATACTTTGAAAATAATTGTATGGCTCTTGGTCTTTCCCTCCTGAAAAAACCTTTTCTGCACCGACTCTTGGTGTCTCCAAACTTGATAGTCCAAGTCTTTGGTGTTTCGGGTCTTGGTGCTCCGAACACGTTTAAGTCCAATTATTATGGAGCCTAAAATAACACCCACCGACACATTGAATGAAACAAGCAAAAAAGTAGAAAGTAATCAATGCTGTCATCATGGTCAATGATCAATTGGAATAAATTTAGGATATGTATGAACGTTTTTAAGTACACGTTAGAAGAAGAAAAAAATTTAAAAAAAATTAGAAAAAAAAAAAAAAACCAAAACAAAACAAAGGATAAGGTTAATATATAATACACAAGTTGCTTCGAAATTCTTAATTCAGCCTTTTGGAATTTGGCTAAGGATCAGCCTTTTGGAACTGTAAAATGAAGAAAAATCTAATCATAAAATATAAAATGGGTTAGAGAGGAATTATCCAACTTTAATTAAAATAAGAATGGAATACCAAACCACGTGCAGTGAGGATTCGGAAAATCATATTAAGGAAACAGAATGACCAATATATACCCTCTCTGGCATTTGCATACTTTTTTTTAAGATGAGAATGGAGATTCAAATTTTATACTTTATGGTAGAATTAAATATGAAATTACAACAAATTATGATGTAATAAAGGCAAAATCATATTGTTATATGGAAACAACATATTTCAAACCATCCACAGAAAATGACATCAACCAATAACTAGACTTCATTTGTTAACGGCTTTTGTATTTAACGACGTCCAAACTCCAAAATGCTTATTCGTTATGTAAAAGCAAGGTATTTTCACTAATAACCGTCAACTAAATTAATTACTTACCCCATTTCGGTCCCTTCATTGATATTCACTTTTATAGTTCTAACGCTGTCAAATTCAATAAATTAGAAAGTCCCCAAAATAAACATTTGAGGAACAATTAAACTTGGATGGGATTGGAGATTTTCAACCTTGGATGAGATAAGAGATTTAGGGAAGAAAAGATGCAAGATGCACATAGATACTTGTAGATATGTCATGTCTAATAAATAATACTTGAACAACCCTTTCCTTTTTCTTTCTTTCTTTCTTTTTTTTTTTTAAACTTGCTTGAGCAACCCTATTGAATGTAAATACTACCGATCAAATTATCAATTTGTGTTCTTGCTAGATTATAGTCTTATTATTGTCCGAGTTTGATTTTGTGGACATCAAGTGTAAAGCTTTAACGTATCAGAATATCGAACAAACCATTTGTTCAAAATTAGGACTTTAGGGAAGAAAAGATGCCCATGTAGATGGCATATATAGATGCTTGTAGATATGTCTTGTGCTATGTTTGGTATGAGTGAAAAGTGAAAGGAAAGAAAATTTAGGAGGGATTTTAGGATGGAAATTGTTAATTTGAGGTGTTTGGTAAGATAGAATTTTGAATGGAAAGGAAAAGATGGTAAAAGAATAATATAGTAGGTCCCACTAAAATCAATCTTCCCAAATGTGAAATGATTTTGAGAGGAAAACGATTGACACAAGATGTAGAAGTAAAATTACACAATTGTCCTTATCCATCAAAATTTTAACCAAAAATGATTGATAACATTAGGGTAAAATAGTAATTTTGTAATAGTAAGTTTTCCATCCTTTTGGTTTTACTTACAATACCAAACAAGAGAAGGTAAAATTATTTTCTATCCACCTCATACCAAACAATTAAAGTGAAAATCAAAATATTCTCTTACAATTTTCTTTCCATCGTCTGTTTTTCTTTCTCTCCTATTTTCTTGCCTTCTTACCAAATGGAGTGTTAAAGTGGCATTGGAGGGTTTGGGTAGATTAGGACTTTAGGACAGCTTCACCTGTTCAAAATTCACCTACAATAATACTCATATCACTTAAAATGACTCATAATACCTACAATTATTAAAGTGCAAGGAGCAACTTGCACATTCAACAAGTCCAAGGTGCAAATTCAAATCCTACACCAATCTCAAATAGTTAAAAGTACACAACTACAAAGCACTATATTTCCGAAGTTTGCTCACACTTAAAAAATCTACTACAAACCTTAGTCCTCAGCATAAGAACCATCGGTCTCGTCAAAGTCGGAATCATCCGAACCCTTCTCGCTTTCAGAGTCACTCAGCACATACCTTGTCTGCCTGCGGTTCGCCCTCTGCGGTCTAGCTTTCGGAGCCGGAACTTCAACTACTTCATCAACACTCTCGGAAGTTGAAGGAGAAGAAGACTTCTCTTCACTTGCAGTTGTTGCCTCATCATCTATATCCTTAGCAACAGCCCTTCCCAACATGGAACCACTCTTCTTGTTGAATGGGGAAGCCCGCATTTTCCTCACTTTCTTCTCCGGTGAAATCCCGGAGTTCTCAGCAGGCTTGAGCATATCTGTCAAGAGCTTCTGCCCCAGCAACTGAGGCTCTTTGTTGGCTCCGCCTCTCCTCTTTGTTGCTGCTGCTGCAAGGGCCTTGGAGGTCGCCGCTTTTGTATTCGCAGCAGGCTTTCTTCCTCCCTTCTTCGCAGCTCCCTTGGCAGGTGCAACGAAATCCTCATCATCGTCAATCTCGTCATCATCATCATCAAGATCAACGGTTTCTGAAACAGTTGCCAACGTTTTCTTCGGTGCAGCAGCCCTTTTGGCAGGTGCTTTCTTCGGGACCGGAGCCTCTGGAACTACAGTATCCATTTCTGAGAGAGAACAAATTTTAGTTAGACAGAACTCCTTAAATTGGTCAATAAATGGAATTTCTAGGCACATCTCTACGTCTATCTATGTACAATATTCTCTATTTCAAAACGAATACGCATATCCAGTAAAATGCAATGATGAAGATTTTCTGAAACTTTAATCAAAAGCGAAGACAAGTAAATATGTACCTGTTGATTTATCGGGCGATGATTCAAGATTGTAGGCAGCAAGTCGATCTTTCAGCGCAAGTACTTCATCGTCGTCGTCGTCGTTGTCGTCGTCTTCTTCGACAACAACCTGCTGAGAACAATAATAAAAGCTTTGTCACACCATCTTTCTCCGTCCTTTTTTTTTTTAAAGAGAGGAAAGATGGAGCATGTGAGAACAGGACAAACCTTTTTGGAAGCAGCTTTCTTTGTACCAGCTCTGCCTTTTGGTTTGGCTACTTCTGGGGCTTTCTCTGAAAAACCAATAGCATTTCGTATAAGTAAATGGAAAATGGATAGACATACAATAGAAAGCAAGCTTTTTAAATGTCCCATGCTTACCGATTTCCATTGCTGAATCAAAGGTTTGGGTAATTTCTGCAACAGCTTCTGAACTACTGGCCTTCTTAGTATTCTTGCGAGGATTTTTCGGTGCTTGTCTAGAAACTTTAGTAACAGCAACGGTCTTTACTTGGCCTTTGGATTTCTTTCTTGCCTCCTCTGCTTGAGCGTCACTTTTGTCAAGCTCCTGAAACAAATTCAGAACATTAGAAACAAGATGGTGGGCAATGATGTAAATAAAAGAGTGTTGATGATTAAGGGTTCATACATCTAGCTGAGTCAAAAGAGCATCAAGATCTTTGACCCACAATGACTTCGGAGTCGCTTTTCGCAGTTCCTCAACCTCATTGTTGAGCTTATCCCTTTCCCCACATAGTGCTTGGACCTTCTCAAGGGTCAGAGTTCCGATTGCCATGGACAAAAGATACTCATAATTACTGATCCGAACTTCAGTGCTGGTAGCCTCAGAGTTTGAGTTCTCTTCTGCATCCTCGCCATCCTCGGTTGCCCCAGCCACCTCTGGCTCAACAGATTTAGTTTTCTTTGGGAAAGGAGTGAAACCTTTCTGTTGCAACTCGACAAACAGATCAGCTCTCTTTCTATTGCTCACAACGATCTCTCCCTTAACGACCCCAAGGATAAACCTAACCTTGTTGTCCAACTTCAACAGCTCCATTTCTAGATTATCTAGAAGTGCTTTCTGCATGCAACATCAAAAGCATTCTTAAGTAACTGTAACCTATTTGGAAAATGACTGAAACGTCAACACAATGCTAAACTCACCTTTCTCTTTTCATAAAATTCAAGTCTTAGGTGATAAAATTCCTCAAGAACTGCATAGGCAATGCAAAATGAACAATTAAATTAGTATGGCAACATCAAAAGAAAAATAGTATAAACTTAATCAAGATATTTAGGTGATCCACATACTTTGTTCGGGAGTGTCATATTTCTTTATCACGCCATTCGAATCAAACAAGTGCATGTTACTTGTGCTTATGGAGGTGGTCAGTTTAAATTTCTTGAGTAAACCCTCTTGCTTAGCCGCCATTAATGTCTCCTCAGACATGTGGACAAGGATATCCACAGAAATGTGATCACTGTGCTGTGTGAAACCCTACAGCCAGCAAAATGTTTATGAGAAAATAGAGCTTTTTTCAAAAGACATTTAGGCAGACAGCTTAATTGTCAAGGACTATGGGGTCAGTTTACCTCAATAAAAGGATCCTTGGCTTTGTCGTTCCCAAAAGATATAGATTCCAGGAATTCCTTGTAATCTTGAGTCCATCTGCGTAATGGAAGCTCTGTTATCCTGACTGTCGTCTCATTGACTTCTTCGATTATACCACTTACTATGTAGCTTGCGTCCTTCAACGATTTCTCTATTGTTCCTTTAAATCCTCGGTACCACGGAATCATTGGCACCATTTCATCACCATCTAGCAAGCACCTCACATTTGCAACGATATCTCTTGGGTTGTAATTAGGGATGAAAGAACTCCAGCCAGTTCCAATACCCTCACTACCATTGACAAGAACCGTTGGAATGATTGGGACATACCTATATAAACATTGGAAACAATTTTTCAGCAATCTATACATCATCTCCTAACTAAGATAATTCTGTAAACAGTGCATACAAAAAGTAAATACCAAGTTGGCTCAATGGATTGCCCATCCTCATTCAAGAAGTCAAGAAGGAGGTCATCATCCTTTGGGAAAAGGAACCTTGTGATTGGTGAAAGGCGAGTGTATATATAACGAGCACTTGCATGGTCTTTGCCTCCCTGAAAGTAACAAATTATATTATTAAAACCACTGTGTACAGAACTGCAAAACACAAAAATTCCATTTGATTTAACTTTAAGACGTGAGACATAGTTCATTTACCAGGTTACGCGTGCCAAACTGGCCATTTGGCATAAGAAGATTAATGTTGTTGCTACCAACATAATCCTGGGCCATTCCAATGATAGTACCGGCGAGACTCTGCTCACCATGGTGATAGGCTGAATGCTCAGATACATAACCAGAAAACTGAGCAACCTTTGCTTCTTTTACAAAGTTCCTCTTGAAAGCACAAAAGAGGATCTTCCTTTGACCAGGCTTCAGGCCATCAATCATTGAAGGAATAGACCTTTGTAGATCCGCCAAAGAAAACAATACGAGTTCCTTATGAACAAAATCACTGTACTTTATGAGCTTCTGCTTCTGATCCAGGTGAGTACCAGGCTGCAAAAAAATCAAGAGAGAGATTATATGATATAAAAGTTATTTTTCAAATCACAGATTCACAAACACAACTTCTTGATACAAAAAGCATCCTACCTCAAATCGACGGAGCCAATTCTTCCTCTCTTCTATCTTTTTCTTACTAAACGCAAGCTCGATTGCATCCCCATCTTGCTCATCTACCCAAAGAAAATCTTTCTTGTGCTTGTCCAGATTTTGAAAATACTCCCTTCCCTCCTTCGATGTGCTTGTTCCCAACCCCTGGAAATATGGAATGTTGAATAAGTAAATTAACAAATATCCGATGTGAAGTTGAGAAGACTCCCCGAACTCTAGAAGGTTTCTACTTATTACTTGAAAACACAAACCTTATAGTATTTGATGGACCACCCACTTGCATTACCCCTCAAACTTTCCTTCCATGCCTCGTACTCAGGCATAGTATAAAATGCTAATTCCTTCCCATTTTTGTGAGTTGCCTGTGTTAAGTATAGTTGAAAAGTCAAAAGCTGAAATTCAAGAATATATAACATCATAGTAGACATCAAATTAGGTATGTAAAAGTTAGGTGAAGAGAACGAACCTTTACAATAGGAGTTATAAACTCTACTAAGAAAGTGGGAATTTTCAGCAGTGATGGCCAGAAAGAATGAATGAAATTAATCAATAGACCCTTGATGTGAGAACCATCATGATCCTGCAAAAACGTTGAAATTAATATAGATTCTCATGGAAAAAGTCATTCGCTGTTGTTTCTGAAGTAATATTTATACAAACCAAAAGCCAAAGAAAAGGAGCTCAAGGAATCACACCTGATCAGTCATTATCATCAAATGGCCGTATCTCAAAGATTTGACATTTGCGTATTGCTTATCTTGCTGCAGTCCAAGAATCCTCTTGATGTTCTTAATTTCTTCATTATCCCTCACCTGAGTAGCACTGGCTTCCCTCACATTGAGCAATTTACCTCTCAATGGGAAAACACCATAATGGTCCCGACCAACCACTGAGAGCCCAGCCATCTAAATGAATTCAATGGTGTTAAAAATCTTATAACTAAAATCCAAGTCAACTTGAGTTAACAAAGTTCTAAACCTGAATGAAAATATGAAACTTAACCAGTACTTACCGCAAGAGCCTTGGCCGAATCACCTTCCGTCAATATCAATGTACACTTCTCAGAGTTCCTACCTCCCGCTTCATTAGCATCCTCCAGTTTGTGAATGTTATGAACCCGCTCTGTCTTCGTTCCATCAGTTTTCTTAAGATCCTTGTTCTGCTTGAAATTTGCCCAGGAGAGAAGGGTATCGACAATTCCTGACTTTGCAACTACAAGATAATCACAACACAACAATCAAGCTAAAAACATACTGGTATATTAATTTGCCACTATGTAGTATCATCACAATATGAAGGGTACTGAAGAAACCTTTTTTCAAGAACTCTGGCGGAAGTTCACATTTGGAACCAAAACTGCTTGGACGAATCGTCAGAGTTTCTTTAGTTTGGGAATCAAAAGCAGGATTATCAATAAGTGCATTGACAAAGACCCATAGATGATTCTTCACATTGTGGGCTTTGAGGTTGGCATTCTTGTTCTTCTTATTTACAACATTCATCACATGGTTTGTGATCTGATTTGTGACATAATCGACATGAGTCCCACCCTTAATTGTAGCAATCCCATTTACGAAACTAACCTGGTAGTAGTAGAGAAACATCATCACAAAACTTGCACAGCAGCATCATAATACTTCAACCAATCAAAATTCCAAAAAATACCTGTTGAAACTGCCCATCGCTAAGACTCACGCATATCTCCCACCTCTCATTAACTCTCTCCGTGATCCTGCAAAAATTGCAAGGTACTGTAAGCAAAAAGGATTCCCATCACAAAACACCAAAATGAAAACTCGTTTCCAGTAGTTTCGACCAAAAAACCTTGGGAGAGAGGTGTCCTTATGTTTACTGGCAGAATTCAAGTAGAGATCAACATAATCGAGGAAGGATTTCACAGGGACCCTTTTTCCATTTAACTCGACTTTCACGCTCTTTCCAAGGCACCCAGCCAAGTCGACCACTCGCTTTTTCATCAGTGCAACCACATCTTCCTCCAAGTAAGCCATGTTAAACTTGGCCAAATCGGGCTTAAATGTAACCTTAGTCCAGTTCTCACCCACCTTGCACTTGGTAATTACTGGGTCAGTCTTATTTCCCATGTTATTGGAGAAGACCTTCAAAAACCCACAAGAAACTGATTTAATATGAATCGTACACTAACCTCAAAAAACTCTCTCAAGATAATAGTAAACCCTAATAAATCAGAATCGTTTGACATCCGAAAGGGAAAAACCAATTTAATCAAATTTTACACTAAAATCCTAATCAAGAAAAAGAAAGGTAGGAATACTTTCAATGAATTTGCAAACAGAATTGTAATAAACCTCAATAACATTAAGCAAAAAATAAAATAATACCATTAATATTAAACCCAATCTAAATGAACTCAATAAAACATAATCAGGTCAGAAACGCAAGAACAGTACTAATCAAAACCCTAATTCCATCCATTTGAATAGAAAACCCCTAATTTCGATAAATCGAACAATCTAAAGCGAGTTCCTTTCAGAAATGAGCATACAGAACACAGACCTGCTTGTACTTCTTCTGGCGCTTGCTATCAGCGGTCTCAATGACGAACTCGGTCGAGAAAATATTCGTCAGCTTGGCACCATAACCATTGCGGCCACCGGTGGTCTTCTTCTGAGTATCATCGTAGTTGCTGCTCGTCAAGAGATGTCCGAAGATCAACTCAGGGACGTACACCTTCTCCTCCTGGTGAATCTCCACGGGAACACCATCGCCATTGTTGTAGACGCTGATACAGTTCTGTTCCACATCAATCGTGACCTTGACGGCATCCATGGAGGGATCGCGCTGCTTGTTGTCGGCGGCGTTGACGAGGATCTCGTCAAAGATCTTGTACAGGCCGGGGACGTAGGAGACGGAGCGGTGGACCATTTCGCCGCCGTTCTCGGTGTCGTCGAAGACCCAGAGGGTTTGGGTGTGCTTCTCGATGGATCCGATGTAGGTGTCGGGACGGAGGAGGATGTGCTCAAGCTGAGACTTCTTCTGGTACATCTCCTCGATCGTCTTCTTCGTCGGAGCCGGGGCAGCTGCTGCCGCCGCCGCCGTGTTGGCGGCGCTGCTGCTCTGGAGAGGGCGTTTCGCGGCCATCGAGTATTTTGACCGGAAAAGTAAGGAATGAAGGAGCGCTTTCTATGTCCACAGGAGAATTCTAGAGAGAGAGAGAGAACGAGGTTTAGAGAGAGAGTGAGAGCGAGGATTTATGTAAAGAAAGAATGGTAACGTTAAAGGTTTGAAATTGAATTTGAAGTTTTGGGCGGGATGTTAACGTTAAAGATTTCGGGAACTTTTGGGTGAGAGTTTGTTGGGCCTTGGGCTGGGCCTCGTTGGCCCATGACACACAAATAGGGCCCTTCTCGTCCTTCCCTCAGCCATTAACCAACAAAAATAATAATAATAATAAGGTTTTTTTTTTTTTTTTAAGATAAGTAATGCCCATATGTCACATTCTCCTACTTCAGAAACAAATAAATAAAATAAAAAGAAAGACTTTGTGCATGTAGAATAAAGACAAACGCATGCTAGACTTTTTAATTTGTTGCATTTATTACATTTGCCACGTAAGGAAGAGTAAATTAAGTATTTATAAATGTTGTAAGTTCTCTTTTAGTTAATAAATATTTAAAAATTATAATTTAATCGGACCTATTTATGAGTACGTTAGGATATCTCCTCATCCAAGCCAATGTCGAAATATATAAGTCAACAACGATTGAGCTCATAAACAAAGCATTCAGATTGATTTGCATTTCATTGAATTCATTTTGAAACACTCCCCTTTTTCTGGTCTCTCTTTCCATTCATTGGATTGTGATGTCGTATAACGATGGGACTATCTATATTTGTCGCAAAAAAAGGTGAAGAAGCTATGGGAGAATTGGGATCTGCGTCTGAGTATCATCATCAGCCTCTCACTTCAGTCTTTCCTGCTCTTGCTCGCACCCTTTGGACAGCGGTCCAGAAGCGGTCTCCTCTTCAAGTCCGTCTGGGCCACATACTTGCTCGCCGACTGGACCGCCACCGTCACCATCGGACTAATCACCAAGAGCCTTGGCAACCACAGTGGCCCCAAAAACAACGACGACCTTTTCGCCTTGTGGGCCTCCATTCTTTTGATGCATCTCTGCTGCCTCGACGGCATCACTTCTTTGTCCCTGGAAGACAATGAGTTGTGGATTAGGCACTTGTTCGGACTCCGTTTACAATTTTTCTCTGCTTGTTATAGCTTCTACTTGACACTTACCCGTAACAATCCTTGGGTCCCTCCATCCTTGTCTTCATTGGTGGAAGCGTCAAGTTCGCTGAGAGAACCTGGGCTCAACGACTTGCGAGCTTGGACAGTTTTGGAGAAACTGCTTTGCCAGATCAAAACCCCGGGCCTGACCATGAAGAGGCTGCAACAGAGTACTCTGTTTTGAAGTCAACACAGTTTTCCATAGGCGGCGGCGGCGGCGGAGAAGGATTATGAGGTGGAGGAGGAATTGGAAATTCGTTAAGCGAAGCCATTAATTCTGCAGCGGAAGGACGGGATCCAAAAGATTTCGAAATGAAGCAACTAGAAGTGGCACATTCCCTCTTTGAAAGATTCAAGGGACTCATTGTTGGCTTCCTTATAAGCTCCAAAGACCGAGACTCAAGCCAGAATTATTTTAACAGTCAAGCTCCTGATAATGCCTTCAGAGTAGTGGAGTACGAGCTGAGTTTCCTGTACCAAGTTCTCCACACAAAGTCCGTTGTCATGCACACCAAATTCGGGGATGCCTTGGGCAGTATTAGCTTTTTCTCCACGGTTGGTGCCTCTTTGTTCTTTCTTTTTGTTGACAAGAGTGGATTCGGTGATTTTGAGGTAGTGGCTACCTACGCGTTGTTCATCGGAGCCATCATCCTTGACATCATTTCTTTAGTTAAACTTGCCTTTTCTGACTGGATCCTCTTAGCTCTCAAGGATAGTCAGATCATTAAACATGTTCCTATGAAGATTTTGGAAAGATCAAGGTGGTCTGGTTCGGTGTCACAAATGAACATGATAAGCTATTGCCTACCACCTACCGTAAAGTTATGGTTCAGCAAGCTGAATAGCTATCGTCCTGTGTATGGTATTAGAATGACGATTAAAATGATATTACGTTATTCTTCATCGTCAAAGAAGATACGTGAAGATTTGAAAAGGTTTGTTATAGAGGAGCTGCAGAAAAAATCCAGGAAAGCAAGCAATCCCAGATATGCAGTGGAGGCTAGTTCTCAGAGAGGCAATTCGGCTTTCTCAAAGAGTCCTTCTAGTTATGTCAAGCTTAAATGGAGCATTAGGGAGTCCCAATATGCAGAAAGCCTTCTTCTCTGGCACTTAGCCACAGCATTACTTTGCTATGAACAGGACTATATATCAAGTAATTATTAGTTATCAAGAAGAAAGCGATTCAATTTTTATGATTCTTTGTGAACGCTGCTTTATATCAGCTTGTTGTAGAAGTATTCTCAAGTTACTGGTAAAACTTTGGAGCCCGGTCCGTACAATTTAATTTCTTCTTGGGCTAATCGTCATATATTACAGAAGTGTTTTCACAATCCCGGGGAATCCAGTACGAAAACAAGTGCTAGTAGCAAGGAGGAACCTATTGACAATAAGGAAATTTGCAACGTTCTTTCTGATTACATGTTCTATCTTTTGGTTGACAAGCCGGCAATGTTGGCCCCGGTTTTGGGAAATTGGAACGTAGTTTTCCAAGATACTCGCGCAGAGGCCAAGAGTTTTTTCTTGAAGCACAAGTTATCACATCATTCAAAAGCCTGCGAGAGTATTTTTAAAGTTAAAGCAAAAGTCAGATCGGTTGCTGTGAAGGTGAACAGAAGCAAGTCCGTGCTCTTTGATGCGTGTATCCTTGCACAACAGCTGAATGAGGAGAAAGCAGAGAAGTGGGAGATAATGAGCAGAGTTTGGGTGGAACTTTTGTCGTATGCTGCAATTAGTTGCAGACCATTTGTGCACGCACAGCAACTAAGCAAAGGAGGAGAGCTTTTAACTTTCACATGGCTGTTGATGAACCACTTGGGCTTGGGAACGCAGTTCGCCGAGCAGGAACTGCCATCTGGGACAAAAAAGGTGGCCATCATAGAGTAAGGAAACTTGCCTTAGTCTTATTAGCATTTACTTTGAAATAGGAATAACTCTTTTACACTGTATCTAATTATCAATATTAGCATTAAACATGAATTCCTACATTTACGGGTTTAAAAATAAAAAATAAAAAATTAAAATTAAAAAATTAAAAAAAAAAAACTCAAAATGATCAGGAAGACAAGACTACACTACAACAGGTTTAACATCTTGCTTGTTTCATTAGTTTGTGGATCTGTACTTCCCAACCCTCCTGCCAATGTTGTCAAATATGAAAAATGTACTAGAAAAATCTCAGATTTTATATATGATAATTCTGTTTTGTGTTCTTTTAACAAGCAGAATGCTGTCCCTCTATATCTCAAGTTTCCAAACAGAAAACATTATAAATAAGTAAATAAGATCATAAAACCTCCATCACAAGCTAGGATTTTTCTGAATTTTTCAAAATGAATGTTGGGAGAAATTTTGCGCCACTCTTATTTTTTTCATTAGGAAGCTTAATGATTTAGATATACTTATAATCTTTACTAGAGCCCCCACAAATAAATGAACTTGGCAAAGCTTTTATGTAAAACGACAACACTCTCGAACGACAGAAAACAGGAAAACGACAAGAAATTAAAACGACAGCAGCTGAAGAAACGGCACAATATTCCTGAGAAACGGCAAAGCAATTAAAAGATAACAAAGTGAAACGAGAACACTTGATAAATTGACGAGCAGATGAAACGACTAAAAAGTGAAGCGCCAGAAAATGGGAAAAGCGAAAAGGAGCTGACGAGAGAGTCTCTTTTTAAGCGACAAGAAACTGATTTGGCGACATATGAGGAAAATAATAAAAACTTCAACGACTGATTTAAATAAAATAAAAAAAAAAAAAAGAGCGTAAAAACGACGGGGACAGAGAAAGGAACGATAACAATATATAAACGACTAGAACTGAAACAAACAACTGGTCTGGTGCAATGACAGCAACGGAAAAATAAATAAACAAGAAGGTGAAACGACATCAACTTTTTTAAGAAGTGGCCAAAAAAAGATCACCCACTTAATTTTCCTTTTTTTTATTTAGTACTTTAATAATTCATTAATTAAAATATTTTTTGTGCTCAAGTGGTTTTTACCTTTATTTGTTGCTGTCATTTGTTGTCGTTTATAATGCTTTCGGTTCACATTTTCGATGTCTTCGTTGCTGTCATATTTTACCTTTATTTGTCCAAGTTTCTTGTCGTTTTTTTTCTTATTTTGGTTCTGGTCCTTGTTGCAATGGTATTTTAATCGTTCACTTCAATGGAGACAACCTCATGCTGTTTAGAAATAGTATTTTGGCGTCAAAAAATTGTTTATTACCGTCCAAACCATTTGTAATTTGTTTGCGTATACCATTAGAGTGTATATATATATATATATATATTTGTATCTATAGATTGTTTTGTCTTCATATTATACTCATCTATTTTGGAGCATACATTCTTAACAGACTTTTTGTATAAAAAATGTAGAGAACAGTCATTCAGAGTCCTCATTTTTGGCTTTGAAACGTACTTAGGTTGATAGATTTTTTTCATTCAAGTAAAAGAGTCATCATTCTATTGTCATAAAACTTTTGCCATCAGGAGATAGTATTTTTCCATCAAGAGAGTCTTTTGTTGTAAAAAAAAAAAAAAAATTTGTTTTTCGCCATCTAAACCATTTGTGAGTACACATATGTTGGGTCATCGCATTTGTTTGTATAATACATTAGAGTTTATATATTTGCGCTTATAGATTGTTTTGCTTTCATATTACACTCATCTGTTTTGCAGTATACGTTCATAAAAGTCTTTAGGCGTAAAAAAAAATCGAGAATGATGATTCAGAGTCTTAATTTTTGGCTTTTAAATGGCAACAAAGGTGGAAACGACACTACGACATAAACTTTTTCTTTGGAAAAAAAAATAACATTAACTTAGTTGGGAAGAAAAACTTTTTTTTTGTAGCACCCTGAACTCATTGTACGTTATAATTTATATTTTAAACATTTAATTTTGACAATTTACATTCTTAACTTACAAATCTATAACAATTTACCCTGTTAATAATCTTTCGAAATAAATTGACACGTGATTTGCACTCAAGTGGTCAATTAATGACATGAATAGTTATTTTTAATCTATTTTAACCTAGATTTATTGAGATAATTAAGATTTTAATTACGTTTTATCAAGAGCAAAATTTTGAATTATTTTTATTTTAAATATTTCTTTGGATTAACACCGATTAAAATAAGACCTTTTATGTGCTTAATTAACAATTTATGTACAAATCACATGTTAATTTCTTTTAGAAGATCAAGAATGTTATCAATAGGGGTAAAATTGTTACAGATCTTTACATTCACTTCAGGATATAAATTGTCAAAGTTAAAAATTTAGAGTGTGAATATTGCGACTATACAACAAATTTAGGATGAAGCGGTAAGAAAAAAGGCCAAAAGCTTTACAAGTCTCAACGAAAGAATAATGTTAAATGGCATATTGCTGCAAATCCTTTTAACGACTGTTTGATCTATTGGCAACATGATGTACCAGCATTACGAACGATTTATATGCATAGGCATCTCAAGAATGGGGCTTTTTCAAGTGGTTATATATATATATATATATATATAAGAAATAGGAAGATGTATATATTGGAAAATTAAAAAACTCCTCTAAAAAAATGAAAAATTATCATTCCCATCTGATTTAAAGATTTTTTTTTTTTTTGAATCAAAACATTACAACCTCAGATATTACATTTTCATTACAATCATTTTTTTTAATCTTCTCTTCACCAATTTATTGACAATATATCTAAACTGATTTTAGATGAACACACTTTCTTCTAACATGCATGTTAATATAAATAGCACCAAAAACAATTGAAAAGTAAAAATAAAAGAAAGAGCCACAAAAGAAATATGGAGAACACTCTCATCATTAATCATCTCATGTACATACAAACTTACAAGGATCATACATAGGGCAACAATCATATAGTAGGAAAAAGTAGCACTAATTCGAACCCAATTTATAAACAAAAATTATTTAAAATTAAATAAATAAATAAATAACTTATAACATTTTTTAAGTAATATTTTTCTCGAATACATGTATATTCCAATACCATATTACTTATAAATCAAATACATATTTAAAGATCAAAACTAATCTCCTGTATTTAAAAAAATGTTTACATATCTTAATCCGTTAATATTGGCTATTAATGCTTACAAATTTTGGGGAGCAACTAAACTTTTCATCTAATAGAAATGAGAAATAAAACTAGAAGACAAGGGGAAAAAAGGATAAATAAAACAGAATAAAAAGTAGCAACGGGTCTGTTGAAGCGAGATAGAAATAGAATAGGAAAATAAGAAATTAACTAATAGAGGGAGGATGACGAGAAGCGAATAAAAAGAGAGAGAGAGAGAGAGAGAGAGAGAGAGAGAGAGAGAGAGAGAGAGAGAGCGAATCAAGAATCTTAAAAAATTGAACTAAAATCTTAAAAAGAAAACGAGGGAATTTAAAGAGTAGTTTAACTAAAATCATAAACGATAAAAAAAATGTTGAAAAGTAAAGAGAAAGAAACGTAAAGAAGTCAAATAAGTCCAACCCAGATAAAAGTAGGCTTTAGATGCCCATTGTCCACCATTTAGAGTGGGCACAAAATGAAAATCCTTCCGTTTACATACATGCCCAAGGGCTTATATCAATGTTGTCATTTAAAGAGTAGTTTAACTAAAATCATAAACGAAAAAAAATTTGTTGTTATTTTTTATGGATATGGTAAACACAGATCTTTACTCATATTTATTTTCAGTAAATAAAATCATGATACTCTAATCATTTGTACAAAAACTAATCTCCAAGGGAGTAAAAAATACATTATATCTTCAAGGGAGTAAAAAATACCACTTAGCTAGCAACTAATTATTCCATAACGTAAATACTAAAGGATT
>JAFMPE010201479.1:499-17275 GCA_024759925.1 Ficus religiosa | reverse complement strand
ACATTATATCTTCAAGGGAGTAAAAAATACCACTTAGCTAGCAACTAATTATTCCATAACGTAAATACTAAAGGATTCTTATTTTATCTCGTGCTAGCTTAACAACATATAATGAATCAAGCACTAAACTGTATTTCGGGACTATGAAATATTTTGGTACCTCTTTAAAGTACCAAAATGAACTCCTTTTCACATCAAGTCATCGAAGGTTCAGTCGATAATTTTTAAAACTCTACAACAATATCCAAGAAAATTCTTCAAGATTTTCTTTTACATGAGAGAAATTGTTGATAAGCATTTTATTAAGCAAATCTTGATCTTTAATAAATAGCATATGAATCTGTATCATCCCATTTCTATCCTACCACCAATTTTCTATAAAAACAAAAATTGAACTCAATCTACAACATGACAATCTATTTCACGTTTAAATGTAATATTGTGGTTGCAGCATAGTGTTGTGATAATTTCACACTTGATTTCACCATAGAATATAAACTTTGAGTCTATTCCTCAAATTCTACAAGGAAAAATAATAATAATAAGAAGGAGCATAATGAGCCCTCTTGATTTCATATTCTGAAAACAACAAGAGCATAAAAACTTCCATCACGCACTAGAACTTGTCCAAATTCTGGTGTCTAGCGCTCTCCCTTGCATGAACAGTCCATTTTCGGTTTGTTAACTTTTGCACTGATTTGGGAAGGAGGTAATTTATAAAATTGACTCTCAAAAAATTATCTTCAAATACAAATTTTTAAAAGGTAATTTTAGTTGAATTATTGTGAAATAATAAAACATTCAAATGAATTCACTTTAATAATTGACTAACAAATATTTATTGTATTTGAGTGTAATAACTCGTCTAAATAGGACATTTCTTTACTTAAAACTAAAGAATGTTACTCAAGAATTGGCCATCTTCTATATGTCTCTACAAAGATAAGAGCACTCTGAGACCGACCGATCAAACATAGATTAAAGTAGGCCAAAAAAAGCAAAAGACTAATCCACAAGAAAAAAAGAGAAAAATAAATAAATAAATAACAGGCAAGTTAAAAGAATCCGAACGGAGGCCACAGGGAAAGCACTATCAGATGTTGTCATTAACTGCAACACCAGAATCTTGACCC
The DNA here is from genome assembly GCA_024759925.1 of Ficus religiosa. Taxonomy (NCBI): domain Eukaryota; kingdom Viridiplantae; phylum Streptophyta; class Magnoliopsida; order Rosales; family Moraceae; genus Ficus; species Ficus religiosa. The sequence continues at coordinate 16,142 of JAFMPE010201479.1, read as the reverse complement.
TTACCTTTTTCTTTTTTGGCTGAACTCTTTGATGATGACCTATGAGACAATGAAATCTCCTTACCGGTCCCTCATAATATATCAGTCATCTACTATAACATGTATATCTATTTATTTTTGAGTTCTTTCTTTTTATTTTTTTTATATAGAAAATGTATACTGTGTTTTGAAATTTTGTACTTTTGTATTATTAAATGTCGTTGAAAATATATATATTTATACTTTTTCTTTACCTAAGAATGTTCAAAGTACCTTAAAAAGAAAAAAAAAAATTTTTTTTTGAGTGTCATTTACTTGCAACGAGGGTTAGAAAAGTATCAGACACAATGCTTATTCTCGTGGTTTTGGTATCCAATTTTTATTATAATTATAATAATCATGATCATGATAATTATTATTATTATTTTGCAAAATTAATTAATTTTTACATTCTAAATCAAACAAATCAACAACATAAAAACAAATTTAGGATTCATAAATTCTACTTCTCAATAGTTAATTCAAAATTCTACTAGAATGACTTGGGGGTATTTGGAACACCTATTAGAACCTCAATTCTCTCTCTCACGCTCTCTCTTTCAAAAGTCCTCTTTTTTTTTTTTTCACTAGCTCATTCTAAATTTACATCTCATTTTCTCTCTATTTGATTTTTTAAAAAACTCAAATTTTAAAAATCCATAATTTTTTATATTTATATATGAAACTCCAAAACAGTTTTTTTTTTTAAGTAAATATAAATGGATTTAATTAAAGAAATGGAGAAAAAAGTCCTTTGAAAAATATACAGTTTTTTGAAACGGTCAACAAAAGTTAAGAACAATGAAACAAATATAATAAAATAAAAAGATAGATACGAGAAGATATTTGAAGAAATTAAGAGAGTGTGTACTTATAAGTGGGGTGTGGAGAGATAAGGGGATATACTAATAAAACTACCATCGTAACTATTATTCTTTGGTGACAAGAGAAATGTAACATCCCTAAGTTAATAGGTCAAATACAAGATTATTCATATAGCAATTTAAAAGGCATTACTTCTCCTATACTCATCTTAACTTAAATCGACATATATAAGAAAATTATATATACAATGAAAGTAATTTTGAAATATAATCTTTTCGGAATACAAAATGATTAATTCAGACATCAAAAGTTTAATATACTACCCCGAATCTTCCGTCTCAGTCGATTCTTAACTCGTATTGACTAGTTGCAGGTATCACAACAACTATAATGAGCAAAAGCTTAATAAGTAAAAACATTCATACTAAAAATACTTTAATGCACCATGAAAAGTTGCTTTAATGACCATGGTACCATTATCTTTACTAAAACCTTCAATTTGGGCCCATTGATATGATATTGATCCTGTAATATTAATAGACCATTACTCATTAGTCTTACCCTTTATTAGAACCTATATTTTTCAACATGTCATGAAACAAATATAAAATAGCACAAAAAAATAATTGAAAAGTACAAATAAAAGAAAGAGCCACAATAGAAATATAGAGAATACTCTTATCATTAATCATATCATGTACATGAAAACTTACAAGGATCATATATAGGGCAACAATCGTAGAGTAGTAGGAAAAATCAAAGATCATAAATTGCATCATTAAACCTTATCACAGAATCTAGTGGGACAAAACCTTGACTAAGAAAGAAAGAGTACAAAGCTTATTTGTCTTCTTCTCATATTAATAGCCAAGTCATTTGAATGATCATTAATTTGATGTGAAATAACTATATCGACACTTTTGGTGATTTATAAATGAAGAAATTTTACAGTCGATTGACTGTCTACAGTTGCTGCATTAGCGCTTTGCTAATATTTATATCATCTCTCTTTCGGAGCTCCTTTGGAAAAAAAAAAAAATTTGAACAAACGTGCTTGTTATTTTTATGCATATGGTATACATAGATCTTTACCCATATTTATTTTCAGTAGATAAAATCATGATACCCAAATCATTTGTACAAAAACTTATCTTCAAGGGAGTTAAATCTTAAAAAAAAAAAAAAGAAAAAGGTAAAGTCCACTTGAGAGAAGTTTGAAGACGAATTATTTAGGAAAAAGAGAAAAAGAAAAACTTCTTGCTTTTTTCCCCAACAAGTTATTCATCTTCTCTCTCTTCAATTTTTTTTTAATTTTTATTTTTGGAGAATTTTTCCCTCCTCGATTTGTATAAACAGAATATTTGAAATGCTCAAGATATGTTTGATTCGGTGGTTAAAGATGAAATTTTAAATTAGAATTGGTTGACTTTTTAAAAATTAGTAATAATTTTTATTAATTTTTTAAAAAATAAAAATAAAAATTGATATGAAAAATTTGAGTTAGAAATGTCTATTCGATTACAGGAGAAATATTAACACACTTATAAAAATAAAAATAAAAATGGACTACAGTTTTGATATATATCTCCAAATATAAAATGTGAGGAGATAAATAAGAAAAATAATAAAAAGTAATAAGAGAAGAGAAGAATAGAACACAAAGATATTTAATATGAATGTATTTTCAGGGACTAAGAACAAATAATTCATTAATAAATAACACCCTATAAATAAGTTATCATATAAATACAAATTTACAATATACGCAATTGGTTACCTAATACTCATAAATCTATTAAAATCAAAACTTATTCTAAATTACAAAAATTACAAATGAATAAAATTTTTAACAAAGATAATTACATGTGAAAAAGAAAACTTTCCCTCGTATTAATACAAACTTTCCTAATAATATCAACCGGCAAACTATCCCGTACAAATAATTGAAGCTAGCTCACAACATATTTCTTTCTTTCTTTCTTTCTTTTTTGTATATTTTTTTTGGTGAACCTTGAGTGCTTGATTGCAGGTTTTCTCTCGTCTTTCAATGGAGCTCGAATTTCTTTATCGGCATGTCATTCTTTTTATCTTTTATACAGTCTCTGCCATTGGTCAAGCTGTCGATGCAGTAATGTTCCGGGGTGTGACCAACAAGTTTAAGAAACTGGAAAGAATCATCTCAATCACCAACGCTGAGCTGTTAGAAGGAGAGAGGTGGCAGCGCCTGAGAGATGCAGTTACTGAAGCTGAGGAGTTACTGGACGATTGCTTATCGGTGGTTTTGAGAGAAACAGTTCTCGCGTCTCAAAACGAAAATATAGCCACGAAGGTATGCAATTTCTTCTCACTTACCTCTTCAAACCCAATGGTTTCTTGGTGCCAGAGGGGTTATGCAATGAAGAAAATGGGGAAAGCACTTGATAAGATCTCAGTCATTAGACGTCAATGTTCATTAGAAAGTGATTTACTGGAGACTCTTCAAGTTGTAAGGGAGAAAGACATAATGGGGAGGGATTCCGAGATACGGGAAATCGTGAAACTCGTTCTCGAAGCTCCAGCTGCTAGACCTGAAGCTGAAAAGAAACTTAGGGTCGTTCCTGTTGTTGGAGTTGAAGGAATTGGAAAAACAGCCCTTGCTCTGCTTGTCTACAATCTAGCAGCTGTCTCACAACAGTTTGACCTGAGGATGTGGGTTCAGATCTCTGATCTCGTTTATGTGAGATTATTTTTCCATAAAAAATCTGCAAAAGATGACAAAGTCAGAGGCGGTTATCTTCGGAGGGGTCAATTGCAAAAGGACCTCTGGAGAGCAACAAAAGGAAAGAGATTCTTCCTCGTGCTAGATGATGTGCGTGATGAAAATCTGGAAAATTGGCTGAGCTTAAGAGACTTGGTAAAGGGTGGTGTCAAGGGTAGCACTGTGTTAGTGACTACCCGCAGTAAAAAGGTTGCCGACATCACAAGCACGGCTCCTCAATCGTGCCACTTGGGTCCTTTGAACGATGCAGACTCTTGGCTTCTACTGAAAAGAGCGGTGATTGAAGCAAATGAACAAGAGCAGGTGGTCCATGAAAAACCGGAATTAGGGAGACAAATTGCAGGAAAATGTAAGGGAGTTCCTCTTCTCATACGGCATGTTGGGTCATCACTGGCTCGTACTAGTGTTGATGAGTGGCAGAGTTTCCTTGATGAGGAAAATTTTACTAAAGTAGTGGGAGAGATCGGCAAAGTCGCGACTTATTCTTCTGAACGTCGAGAAGAGGTCATTGGGCGGGATGCTGACAAAGAAGCAATCATTGAACAGCTGTTGGAACGCAAATATGACGATATAGTAGTCATTTCTATATGTGGCATTGCTGGAATAGGTAAAACAGCACTTGCACGCCTCATTTTCAATGACTCCCAAGTCCGTGACCATTTTGATCTAAGAATCTGGGTGTCGGTCGCTGATGTCCTTGACTTGAAAGTCATTTTGGAGAAAATTCTTGAATCCGTGACAACTACTTACCCAGCAGACCTTCCACTTTCTGAATTGGCATGGCGTATTCGTTACGAAACACTTGGAAAGAGGTGTCTACTCATTCTTGATAATGTGTGGAATGAGGAATCTGAAAATTGGTCACGTTTAAAATCCTCGTTATTATATACTAATGCTGTTAGTAGAATAATTGTAACCACGCGGAGTGAAGGGTTTGCATATGTATCAGCAAGCAAAAAGCCGTATGAGTTGAAACCTCTAGATGAGGTCAGTTGTTGGTCTTTATTCGTGAAAGTGGCCTTTGAGAAAGGAAAAGAGCCAGCCAACTCCCACATTATAGAGATTGGAAAGGAGATTGTAAAAGAGTGTGGAGGAATCCCTCTTACCATAAGGACAATTGGAGGGATATTGTATTTTAAGAAGACGGAAACAGAGTGGCAGTCATTTTCAGAAAACGAACTCCCGAAGATAAGGGATGACAATACCATGCTCAAGTTGACTTATGATCAGCTGCCTTCCTCTCTGAAGCCTTGCTTTGCTTATTGTGCCATATTCCCTCAAGATTATGAAATCGACGTGCAAATGCTCATAAATATTTGGATGTCCCAAGGGTTTATAAGGCAAGATTCAGATTTAAATCCTGAGACCATTGGTTACGAGTATTTTGTAGAATTACTTCGAAGATCGTTCTTCCAAGCAACTATGCTAGATGAGCTGGGCTATATTACAAAATGCAAAATGCAAAATCTTATGTGTTGTCTTGCTAAATCAGTTGCTGGGAATCTCCATACAACTTTAACTATAAAGGGAGGAATTAATGGTACAAATCCTCGTCATGTATCATTTGATTTTCATGTAGATTCATCCTGGCATATTCGTATGTTGGCTCAATCAAAAAGGATTCGAAGTTCGTTGTTGCTTGGGCAATCAAGACTGGAAGTTCAAGGGCGATCAAGTGAGTCGGTTTGCGAAGAAATTACAAAATATAAGTACTTACGCCTGTTGGATATGCATAATTCTGGAATCAAGGTTGTGTCGGATTCAATTGGTGATTTGATACATCTGAGGTATCTCGATCTTTCTCAAAATTTGAGTATCAAGGCATTGCCAAAATCTATTGGTAGGTTGTGGAATTTACAAACTTTGAAACTCAATCATTGCAGTAATCTCCAGAAGTTGCCTAAAGCCATTAAGAATTTAGTCAACTTGAGAAATCTGGAAAATGAGTCCTGTTACGGTTTGACTCGTATGCCACGAGGACTTGGTCAACTCACTGTTCTCCGGACATTATCAGAATTTGTATTGAGCAGTGGCACAGGCGGTGTCTCCAACAAGAGTGGTAAGCTCGGCGAACTAAAGGAACTCTACGAGTTAAGAGGCCAGCTGAAAATTAAAAGTTTGAGGCGATTGGGCGGTGATGGTACAACAAGAGCAAATTTGAAAGAAAAGAAGCATCTTGTATCCTTGGTGTTGATTTGGGTTATTGATGCTACTATTCCTGCAGTGGACTGTGAATCGTTACTAGAAGAACTTCAGCCTCATCCAGATCTCAGAGAATTGTCTCTGTCTGCTTATGGAGGGGTTCACTTTTCAACTTGGCTTAAGGGACACAAAAATCTTGTGAAGTTCTCATTGTCCAGATGCATGAATTGTAAATGCTTACCGCCACTACATCACTTACCCCGTCTTGAAGTACTGTTGGTGGACGATATGCCGGAGCTAGAGTACATTTCTGACAAAACGTCCGAGGATAAATCGGGAGCGTTCTTTGAGTCTCTCAAAGAGCTTCAGCTTACAAATTTGCCAAAACTAGCACGGTGGTGGAATGATGCAGCCGATGTTGAAGAAAAAACACTTGCTCATCTCTCTAAGCTGATCATCGAGGATTGCCCCAATCTGATCTTCATGCCTCTGTTCCCATGGCTAGAAGAACTATTAGTTCTCAACAAAACTAGGTGGGAGCCATTCCAAAAGACCATCGCAGCACGTCAAGTTCCAAGCACGACATCTGAAGCGTCATCATCTACTGCGTCCACAAACGTTGCTCCCCCAGTCCCTCTCTCCAAACTGAAGAATCTGTACATCATCAACATGCCCAATGGTGATCCAACTATGTGTCAGTCCCTTCTGAGCCTCCGTTCTCTGACATTCGATCATGTTCAAGATATAAATGCTTTCCTTGAAGTGCTTGAGAAAGTAACCAACCTGCAAGAACTTCATATTTGGCGCTGTGCTAGTTTGGAGGAGATAGGTTGGGTCAGCAACATCAAATCACTTAGGATCCTTTCGATCAAGCTATGCCCCAATTTGATGATACCGCGTGACAAGATTAACCTCATCACCTCTTTACAAAAAGTGGAGATCAAGGAATGCCATCAGGTTTCTCACATCGAACTCATGCTTGAGGGTCGGTTCTACATGCAATAATTATAGATCCGCTGCTTCTTCGGGTATTGGTGCTCAGATCTTATCATTGGCATCTCTTTTTTGACATGTTTGAAAAAATGAAATTGTTTTTTTGACATTTATATATAAATATATATATTTCTCTGCTTTTCAACTCTGTATTCAGGCCCGGGTAAAATAAACTTTAGAAGTGAAGGTCCTGAAGGTAAGCATTCGCGAGTTTTTCAAGCTTGTTAGTTTTCATTTTTAAAAAAGATCTATAATCCTTCACTTATAGATATCTCTCTCGGTATAAGTGATTATTCTCAGCTGAAATGTTAGCTTTCTGTTGGATATTCTTTTATTTTTGCTTATTTTTCCTATTAAAGTAGAAAGAAACTTGAGATAAAAGTTTGATCGGATCCGATTCAAGAATATTTCAGAGATTTAGTTATTTGGTTCTTTATTCTAATAACCCATAAATTTGTTCTCAAACCAGGATGATGAGCGTAGAATTCGTGGTTTGGTAATGTGGCAAATACTACTTGGTTTGGTTGTGGCAAGGCTTTGATTCTATGGCAGCAATGCCCTTTCGTCGTTTCAAAGAGTAAGGAGTATGTGGGCAAGACAGATTCATGTCTGGTCTTGACAAATTGCTCACTCACTGCCAGATTCTCTCCAAGATCATGCACTCTTTTTTCCTTGTCTGGATTTTTTTCCCACTGGGTTTTTTTCTAGCAAGGTTTTTAACGAGGCATTCTCTTCGTTTCTTTACGAGAGGATTAGATCTTGTGGAGCTTCTCGATGTCAATTCAGACAATGTTTCTAGACTCATTTCTGTGATTGTTAGCGTTTTCATGTTCTAGGCTCGTGCCTGATTATCTTTGTTATTTGTATCTGCAGTTAGTCTGACTTCTGGTTGTATCTTGAACCCTGTAATTTGTTTATTTCTTGAATTGAAATTAGTTGGTAGGGCGGGCATAGGACGGATTGATTGGATGGGTGCCAACATAGTTGGGATATATCCAGTCATCCTGATGTTTCATTCTACCCGAAATTTTTTACATAGAAATTCGTACTATGGATGATTGTAGTGACATTCAGTGTTGGGTCAGGTCTAGTTATTTTGGTGTTTTTCTGAAACAACATACTTTGACAAATAATAGTTACAAACTTAGCTCTCATTTGGTACCTAATTCAAACCAGTAAATTCAAATTTTTATAAGAAAACACTAAAGCAAAGAGTTTCTTAAAAAAAGAAAAAAAAAGTTTAAAAAATAGGTTCAAATCTTAAGTGCCAAACAACCTAACCTATTAATGCTACAGAGAGACTACAAACTCAGCTTGACGATAATTCCACACTCCTATCTTCAAAAGTTGGTCCTATGGCATAATAAAAATTGAAAATAAGGGATTTGATTTTCATAATTAATAGAGTCAAATATAAAATTATCATTATACTACATATGTTTCCATAATTTTTTATCTGCAAGCACATAATTTGACTGAACCATAGACTCATTATTCTTTCTCATAAAGAAAGACTTCGAGCATGTAGAAAAAGACGGATAGGAAAAGACACCAATAAAAAAAGCGCATGATAGGTTTCTTTATTTTGTTATATTTTATTTCCTACAGCTATTACTTTTTTTTCCCTCATTCCTTTCGGCTTGTAGGCTTGCTTGGCTTCTCAAACATCTACATGTCTGAATTATCATCTCTGCTATAATAACTTTTATCTCTAATTAGATAAGTAGGCAAAAAAACATAAACACGCCTATTTGAGAGCTACTTTCGCAATTTTTGCAATTTTCTGGACAAACAAATGTTGTCAATACAAGTCAACGACCATTCCGGTCTTAAGTCACAACCAAACCATTTCAGGTTGATCTGCAATACTGAACTAGTACTGCTTCTCTCTTTCATTGAATTCATTTCCAGTTTCTCTCTCTCCATAAAACCTCTCCTTCTACTGTCCTTTTCCCACTGGTCTGTCTGAATAATCAACGGTGATTTTGGTAATAAGCATGGGGCTTCTTACTTTTGTCCCCAAAAAGGTCCAGAAGCTATGGGATGCATGGGATCTGCGTGTTTGTATCATCACCAGCCTCTCACTTCAGGCTTTCCTGCTCTTGCTCGCACCCTTTCGACAGCGCTCCAGAAGCGGTCTCCTCTTCAAGTCTGTCTGGGCCACGTACTTGCTCGCTGACTGGATCGCTGCCGTCGCCATCGGACTAATCACCAAGAGCCTAGGCCACTCCAATGACCACAAAAACAACAACATTTTCGCCTTGTGGGCTTCCTTTCTCTTGATGCATCTCGGCGGCCCCGATGGCATCACTTCTTTGGCTCTCGAGGACAATGAGTTGTGGATCAGGCATTTGTTCGGACTCTTATTACAAGTTGTCTCTGCTATCTATAGCCTGTACTTAACATTTACCCGAAACAAGCTGTGGGGACCCTCCATCCTTGTGTTTATTGGTGGAACCATTAAGTTTGCTGAGAGAACTTGGGCTCTTCGACTTGCTAGCTTGGACAATTTTGGAGAAACTGCTTTGCCGGATCCAAATCCTGGGCCAGACTATGAAGAGGCTGCATCCGAGTACTCTGTGAGGAGGTCGGAACAGTTTTTGACAGTGTCCGGAGGAGGAGGAGGAGGAGGAGGAGGAGGAATTGGAAATATTTTAAGTGACTCCATTACTACAGTTGAAGGACCGGCTCAGAAAAATACAGAGGAGATGAAGAAACTAGAAGTGGCACATTCCCTCTTTGAAAGCTTCAAGGGACTCATTGTCGGCTTTCTTATAAGCTCCAAAGACCGAGACTCCAGCCGGAATTATTTTATGCAACAAGCTCCTGAATACGCCTTTAGACTAGTTGAGTACGAGCTGAGCTTCATGTACCAAGTTCTCCACACAAAGTCTGTTGTGATACACACCAAAATCGGGTATGCCTTACGCGGCGTTAGCTTTCTATCCACATTTGGTGCCTCTTTGTTCTTTCTTTTCGTTGACAAGAGTGGATTTGGTAACTTTGAGGTAGCGGTTACTTACGCCTTGTTCATCGGAGCCATTGTCCTCGATTTCATTTCTATTGCTAAACTTGCCTTTTCTGACTGGGTCCTCTTGGCTCTCAAGGATAGTCAGATCATTAAATACGTTCCTACATGGATTTTGAAAAGATCAAGGTGGTCTGGATCAGTGTCACTAGTGAACATGATAAGCTATTGCCTACCGCCTACCGTAAAGTTATGGTTCCGTGAGTTGAATAGCCATCGTCATGTGTATGGAATTAGAACGACGATTAAAATGATATTACGCTATTCTCCATCGTCGGAGAAGGTACATGAAGATTTGAGAAAGTTTGTTATAGAGGAGCTGCAGACAAAATCCAAGAAAGCAACCGATCCCAGAGATGCAATGGAGGCATGTTCTCAGAGAGGTGACTCGGCTCTCTTGCAGACTCATTCTAGTTATATCAAGCTTAAATGGAGCATTGGGGAGTTCCAATATGCAGAAAGCCTTCTTCTCTGGCACCTAGCGACCGAATTACTTTGCTATGAACAGAACTCTAAATCAAGTAATTATCAAGAAGAAAGCGATTCAATTTTCATGCTCCTTTGTGAACGTTGCTTGATATCATCTTGTTGTAGATGTATTCACAAGTTACTAAGAAAACTTTGGTGCCTGATCCGTACCATTTCTTCCTGGGCTAATCGTCATTTATTGCAGAAGTGTTTTCACAATCTCAGGGAATCTAGCACGAAAACAAGTGCTAGTAGCAAGGAGGAAACTCCTGATTATAAGGAAATTTCCAAGGTTCTTTCGAATTACATGTTCTATCTTTTGGTAGACAAGCAAGCAATGTTGGCCCCGGTTTTGGGAAATTGGAACATAGTCTTTCAAGATACTCGCGCAGAGGCCAAGAGATTTTTCATGAAGCACAAGTTATCACGCCATTCGGAAGCCTGCAATCGTATTTTTAAAGTTAAAGCAAAAGTCAGATCGGTTGCTGTGAAGGAAAACAGAAGCAAGTCCGTGCTCTTCGATGCATGTATCCTTGCACGACAGCTCAATGAGGAGAAGGGAGAGAAGTGGAAGATAATGAGCAGAGTATGGGTGGAACTATTGTCGTACGCCGCCATTAATTGCAGACCTTTTGTGCATGCGCAGCAACTAAGCAAGGGGGGAGAGCTTTTAACTTTCACATGGCTGCTGATGAACCACTTGGGCATGGGAGCGCAGTTCGCCGAGCAGGAACAGCAATCTGGGACTAAAATGGTGACAATCATCGAGTAAGGAAATTTGCCTACTGTTAGTTACTCTTTTACTGTGAATTCTGTTCTCCCTACATTTACATTTTTTTTTTAATTTTTATTTTTTTGTGTGCAGAACACAGTCATTTGATCAGGAAAACAATCCTTCAATGCAACAGGCTTAACTTCTTTCTTGTTTTAATTAGCATGTGGCTCTGTATTTGGAACGCATTGCCGGCCTCCCACCGGGCAATGTTGTCTATACTAAAAATTGCACTAGGAGAATCTCAAGTTATATATATATATATATATATATATGATAAGAGCATAAGACGTCCATCATATGCTAGGAGTTTGCTTAATTTTGCAAAACAAATGCTATTTTATCTTGATTTGTCCTCCCCTTTGCATGAAAGGCCTATTCGGTTTCCGAACTTTCACATCGTAAGGTCTGTAGTGAGTCTCTTTTATTCAGAAATATATACTTGTATTGAGGGACTGAAGGATCACTAATTATGCGCCTGATCATATCGCGATTAAACTCCATTGTAACTCGGTGCTACTTTTTGTAAATTGTTTCAACATCTCTCGATTTAATTTGAACTTGATTGGAAGTATTGGTATTGGTGTCTGATGAGTTCAATCCTAAGAAGTTATTACTGTCATTAAAAAAGAAGAAACTCTTAAAGATGAAATTTTCTAAGGAAAGAACTTGCAGAATGGACTCTAATCTGATTCTTTAGACTGCCTAAACAAGTTGAACTCAAACTTAAATATGACAATCTGTTTCACGTTTTATTAATATCAGCACAATGTTGTGCTAGATTAGCAACACGGCATAATGTTGTGATTGCAGCATAGCCAAGCAACATATTTTCAAACCCGATCCACCATAAGGTATAAAGTTTGAATCCCCTCACTCCAAGATTTAAAAATAAAAAAAAAAAAGGTAAAATATTGGCCCCCTTTATTTCGAGTACCAATAAGAGCATAAAGAACTTCCACCGCGCTCTAGGACTAGTCCAAATTCTGGTTGTCTACATTAGGCCCTCTCCCTTGAATGGAAGGCCCATTTTCGGTTTTTTTTTGCTTGTAAATATATGTTCTTTATATACACTAAGCCTCTCTCTCTCTCTCTTTTATATATATATATATATATATCCATTTTTATTAGTTGAACTATCATGTAGTTGTTGATTTTGCTCTCTCTCTCTCTCTCTCTCTCTCTCTCTATCCATTATTATTAGTTGAACTATCATGTAGTTGTTGATTTTGCTCTCTCTCTCTCTCTTTTTAATTAGTACTTGAATAATATATTGATCGAAAATTTTTTATGGTGCTCTTGTGGTTTTTTCACCTGCTATCATTTCACGTTGTGTATCGTTATGTTTACTGTTGTTTCTTTCCTTGTAGTACAAGTTTCAGGTAATTTTCTCGTTTGTTGTCGTTTCAATGCTCTTGTCGTTTCTCATTTGCTGTCGTTTCACATTGTGGATGTCTCCATCGCTGTCATTTCTTTTCACCTTTGTTTTTCTTTCCAGTTTCTTGTCGTTTTTTCTTGCCTTTTGTGGTTTTGGTTTCTTGATTTCGAATGTCCCTGCCGTAAAGGTGTTTTAGTGGAGGTTTTATGCCTCAAGCGGATTATACAATAAAGGACAGTTCAATGGGGACCAGCAAACGACATCACGATTTTTTATTTATTTTTCTTTCTGAATGCTCAAACTATACTAGTTGATTTAAAAAAAAAAAAAAAAAGAAAAAAAAAAAGGAACAGAGCCAAAAGATGAACAAGACAAAAATAATCGAGGCAAACAATTAAAGAAATGAGTGAAACGACAGAAAACAATTAAACGACGAGAAATTTAAATGACAGGCACCGATAAAAACGACAATATTCTCAGAAAACGACAGATGAGTGCCAACAAAAAGGCCGAACAGACAACACCGTGAAACGACGGAAAACAAGAAAACGACGATAAATTTAGACGTGAGGAAACAACAATATCCTCAGAAACGACAAAACTATTAAGAAAATATAACAACGTGAAACGATAACAGTGAGCAAAATAATCAAACGACAACAAATGATAAATCGACAGGCTGGTGAAAACGACAAGAGAGAGAGAGAGAGAGAGAGAGAGGCTATCAGTAGGAAATGGGAAAGAAAAAGAAGGCCGAAACAAGAGGAATATTAAAGTGATAAAGACTAAAAGAACGACAAAAAAACTGATATGGTGACAAAACAATGACCGTAAAAGTGACAGGAGAAAATATTTTTTAATGACAGGAAAAAAGAAACGATAACAATCCATAAACAACTAGAACTGAAACAAACAACTGGCTAAACGACAGCAACTTAAAACGAAATGAGCAGGAAGGTGAGAACGACGTCAACTGTATATATATATATATATATATATACAAGGATTGCATGATCCGTTCTTTATACACTAGCCCCGTCTCTCTCAATCTCACTACGTGTGGCGATTTCTAATATTGCCCCTTAAAAAGCATATTTCTAAATTGTTATCTAATAATGGTAGTATCCGTATTTTCAACCTTAGATAAATATAAAAGATTAAAAATCCAAACAAACATTGACAGGAAAAAAAAAATAAAAGTAACTAAATTTGAAAGGTTATTTCCATACCATTCCCCTATAATTGTCAGTTGAATTATTGAAGGTGGTTGTTGATTTTGCTCTGGCTTTGATTTGCTACAGATCCAACAATTTTCTAAGTTTTTTTTTTTTTTTTGGCCTATTTTGTTGTTATTTTGTTTACCTTACTAGTGCAACAATTATTGATTGAAAACCTTGTTCCATCGAATTACATATGTGCCGTGAACCATACTAGGGAGAGTCTCTTATACGACCAAAGCAAATTTATCTACGGTGGTGTGCATGAGTGCATCACACGGTCAAGATCTTTGTCTTCCAAAAAGGTCCAAAATATTCGCAAAAACGGTCCATATTTGGGGCCCACTAGCACATGCACCCTCATTCATTACTCGCCTTCTCTTTCTTCTCCCCCTAAAAAAAAAAAAAAAAAAACACCAAAAAAAAAAAACCGAAAACATAAATAGTAGTAAATTGCAATTTTACGAATTAAACAAAATTTAATAATAATATCTTTGAAATATATTAAAGTAACAGTTTGTAGGTAGCATATTTACTAGATAAATAGCTAATATACTATATAGATTATTTATCTAATAAATTTACTTTTATTATTATCAACTCCAAATATTTTAAAAACATGTTATTTACTGTTAAATCCCAAAAACTAATTAAAATACACACACACACTTGAACTTTCCTCTCACTTCAATTCTGCCCATCCAAATCTCCCGCAAATTGTGGTGCCTTTCCCTTTTTTCCCCTTTTTTCCTTTTTTTTTTTCCCTCTTTCTTTACGTTGTAAGATCAACTATCAACTACCTATAGAACATCCCGATTATATTAGCTCTCTCTATATATAGCATATCTCACACCAAGTTCTCCACTTAATTATTTTTTACTTTTTTTTTTTTTGGGGGGGGAGGGGGGGGGGGGGGGGGGAAGCGGAATAATGAAGAAGTTCATATAAGCAAAAGAAACAAGACAACCCAAACAACAACATGAAACATAAGTCTCAAGCAAAGAACTATTCAATAGAGTAGATGATAGAAAACAAAGTCAAGAGTCCGAACTCTCACCTTGAAGAAAATCTACTAAAACAACATTACCCCACTAGCAAAGATGTTTTGATAGTTTTCCTTGGAATTTAAGATTCTTAAAAAATCCAACCAAAAAAAAAAAAGTGTGTAGATTTGGTTACCGTTTCAAATGCATTTGGAGAAGACGCGTGCACTACTTCTTCAACTTTCCTAGGCATCAAAAAGACACAAATTGGATAGACAAGATGGCGTGAGGGGCACATGAATGGGCCCAAACAAGCCCATATTTAATGTGTCCTGTTTTTTTTTTTTTTTAAGATCAGAAATCTGGATTCTAGCACCATGGTGATGTGCCATCATGTTGTCACCATGTTAAATTAATCGAATAAATACATCTTTCACATTATCCAAAACCAAAAGTTGTATATTTGTGTTTATATATATTTTATTTCTTTTAATTTGAAAGAGATGAAAACATCATCTTGACGTTCACACCGACAGAGCTCGTGGGGGATATGACCTTGTTTGACAAACTTCACTAAAAACTGCACATTAGTCAGTGGAGGATGGTAACGTTTGCAAATAGCCAGAGGAAATTTGAACTAGATGTGGACATGATTTTAGCCCACGTTTTCAGAAATGGAAGTTTCCCAAGGAGTAATTGCAGCAAAGAGAGTTGGTGGAGAACTAACGAATGGACAAGACTTAGATGTAAGTAATCCCAACGTGGTTAGTTGAACGGAAGTTTGAGCTTTCCTATTTAAAATTTGAAAGTGTTTTCGGTTTTTTTTTTTTTTTTAATAAGTAGAAATTATAAGTTCTATGTTGATATTGTAAAGGAAAAAATGAAAATATTTGGGGTGGGTCTTTTCATAATAAAATACATAAAATGTATAACTTAGCGAAATTTAATCAAAGTTTAATTATCAAAACAACATATCATCAATAGAGTTCTTTTTTTATTTTAATTATTTCTTTCTATAAAAATTCGATGAAAGAAATTAATTAGTGGAGTTTGACAAAAAA
>JAFMPE010201368.1:0-16692 GCA_024759925.1 Ficus religiosa | reverse complement strand
GCTGTCCTTGATGTCGTGAGCCTTGAGGCGCTTGGCGTGCTCCGAGGAGTTGGCGCTGAGGTAGGTTTGGATGGCCATGTAGACCTCACTCCGCTTGAATCGGTCGCCAGTGTACTCATCGAAGGTGATGTGGATGTAAGGGTAGACAAGTCCCAACACTTTGTTGGAGTATTTTCCGAAGTAACTCCGGAGCTGGTAAGGGAAATATTGCTGGAATATAGCATAAGCAAACATCAAGGTGGCCATAATTGAGCCCACATGAGTCCACATTTCCCCCATACTGACCATCATCTTTTCGAAGTAATAACTATATTTCAGTGAGTTTTTTTTACTAATTGGTTGTGAATTTGAGCAGAGTTTAGTTTACTCTTATATATAGGGAAAGAAAGTGTAAATTGGACACCTTGGTGAGTGAGGCAGTTAATGAATTTCCTACTCTCTTTCCTCGAAATTTCTTTGTCAATTACGAATAAAGAATGAATGAAAATGGGACGCGATTGGTGCAAGAGATTTATTTGTTTGTTTATTGGCCACCCAATTTTTGTTTTTTACGTGTTTCGTTTTCATTGGTCGACTTGCGTAATTGTCTGGTCAAATTCAAACGTGAACGTGAGTTGTGGGACTAACTTGTGGCATGTTTACTTCTAATGAGTAGGGAATGAGAGTGGATAATGGGAGTAAATCCCTTATTTACTTGCTTTTTTTTTTTTTTTTTTTTCTAAAATGGAAGTGAGAATGGTGGGTCCTATATCAATTTGGGATTGAGGAATGAAATTGGCAATCCTACACCCCTCTTCGGATTGTGATTCTCATTCCCACTAATAACATTAAATTACCATTTTATCCTTAGTTTATTTGTAAAAAATTGTATTAAAAAAATAATTACAACCTATATTAATTATTTTTATTAACCAAATATAATATATTCATATTAACTTAATATTATATAACTATCCTAATTACTATTAACGTTATTAGAGTAAATAAACAATTTTTTTTATCACAATATATTATTATGTTTCTATTTTAATATTTTTTATACTTTACTTATTTTAATTTTTTTTTTACTCTTTTTTTTTTAAACAAAAAATTATACAATTTAATTTTATTATCTTAATATCATAATGATTATTTTACTTTTGATTAATAGTATGATAATAAATAAATAAAAATAATCATTCTTTTAATTTTTGAAAACACAATAAATAAAAATGTATATAAGTAAATTTATAGCAACTGACCCGATTCCTATTCTAAGTAAACGCATAAATGAGATTGACAGTGATTCTGACTCCGATTCTTAGAACCCAAGTAAACAACATATTCTGACTCCGAATCCTGACTCCGAATCCAGCTCACTTCGAATCATACCCATTCCGATTCATGATCACTCCTATTATTAATAAGTAAACATGTCATTGGTGTCCCAAACCCGATCTAAGGGGGTGTTTGGTAAATGAGTTTAGTTTAAAATTTTTAAGTTTCAATAATAATTTTTTAGAAAAGATAAAAACTTTTTCAGAAAAGACAAAAATTTTTCAGAAAAAGATAAAAATAATGATGAAAAAAGTACAATTTAGTTTAAAATGAACTTGAAAACAAACACCCCTAATCATTTAAAACATGTGAAGTCATTGACATGTCAAGTCGTTGAAGACATGTCAAGTCATTGAAGGACATTTACGATTAAACGGAGTTAACATTATCGAAACGTTTTTGAAGAAAAAAGAACAATAATAACAGTAGTGTCATCCCTCCCTCCCCTGTCATTTTCACCCTGTTACCTTCTTCTGTGCTCGACTTTCAACACCAAAGAGAGAGAGAGCAGAATAGTTTGAGAGAATAGTCTGGATCTAACCATTGGCACCGGAAATTTCGACAGACAGAATAGTCTGGATCTAACCATTTTCATCGGGTCGGAGAAGATCGAGAACCTTGCCCCTGGCGACGACGATCTTCTTCGTCTTTCGGCCGGAGAAGTTTCCGCTGGAGCGTGAGGCTCTAGAGGTACATGGCCGAGTTTCAGAGAGTAATTTGGCTGCTAGGGTTTGGAAAAATGGTGAGGAAGAAGAAGGTGTTGGGGTATTCAAGTGGATGAAAATTTGGGGACTGAGGATTCTAAATTCATGGTGATGAATTTGTGGAGGGTGGCTGGTGGGTTCAGAAATAGCCAATTTTTATTTTTATATTAAAAAAAACACTGGAAAGAAAGAAAGAAAAAATGATGATTAAACAGGTATAAGAAATTTCAGAAATAAAGCACAATCTAAAGAGAAAAGGCCCTTCGAAACCCATTAATTCGTCTCAATATCCTTTACAACAACATCTGGAAATTCATACCCATATAAACCCATTATAAGTTTTTGAACTTGAATGTGCCTTTTCTTTTCTTTTCTTTTCTTTTTAAAATCTCTTTACTGAAAGAGAGAGTTGAAAATTGTATAAAATCTTGTATGCCAATGATTAAAGTAAAGTCGACGATGATGAGCGCCTTAATGTTTTTTTTTTTTTTTTTTTTTTTTTAAAGGTTTGACAGTAATTTGCAGAGGACGCCAGAAGGAAAAAAAAAAAGTAGGTGTCGGTAGAAAACGTTAACGGTGGAATCTCAAATCTTTGTTAATTCTATGTGTCATATTCGAATGATGTGACGTATTTTTATTAGTTGGACAGAGCGTAGGACGTCAATTTTGAACGGATGATTCAAGTCCATGAGTTGTGAGTCATATAAGAGTCAGCCGCCGTATTTGACAGCGAATTAATTAATTCTTGAGTTTATTGACCTACATAGTCACTGAACTCTTTAAGAGGTGATAATTTAATTTTAGTTTTAGTGTTTTTTTTTTTTTTACCATATTGATTCTAAACTCTCTAAAAAAGTGATGGATTGGTTATTTTTATCCAATTCCATTAACTTTCTAACGAAATGAGTCATGTGCATTACATATGATCTAATTTAAAAGTGTGTTTTAGTAATTTGATAATAATTAATTAAAAAAATTAAAAAAAATTAAAATTCATCTCCCTCTCTCTAAAATTCATTTGGGCGACAGGGGGTAGGGCGGAGGGGAGATATAGGTAGGGCTATCTGGTCAGGAGGGAGGGAGGACACTGGGTTCATTGACGGGGTGGGGGAACCTATATCAAGATTTTGGGTTGGAGGTGGGCCAAAACCCAAATTACATTGTAGGGTCGAACTCAAATCTCAACAGCGGTGGGGGGTGGGGGGGGCGCGTTCGAAACCCAGATCCTGACGGTGGTGGGGGGGCCGAACCCAGATTGCCGGCTGTCTGCAAAGGGAGGAAGAGAGAGAAGGAGGAAGGGAGGCGTACTCAGGGAAGGTGATTTGGATGTAAGGGTGAAAAAAGCAAACGGCTTTGTTGGAATGTCTCTTGAGGAATTGCCACACATCGTCGGGAAAAAATTGTTGGAACATAGCAAAGACAAACACCGGGCTTGCCATTATTGACCCCACCTGAGTCCACATCTCTCCCATGGTTGACATGATCAAGAATATAAAATCTGAAAATCAACTTGAACAATAATATATCTACTTATCAAAAAAGAATTAAAAGAAACTTCAACAATAATTTTCTCTCTTCTATTGTTTCCAAGAAAAGATGAGTGCAAAATTTACAAGATCTAAGCATGTATTTGGAACATGGGTTTGAGTGATAATTTTTAAGTTGAAGTTGGTTGACTTTTCAAAAACTAATTATAATTTTTGTTAACTTTTTAGAAAAAGATAAAAATTGAGGTGAAAGCCTTAGGTTCACACCTGAGAACCAAACAAGCCATAAAAGCTTATTTTATGAATAAAGCTAAGGGCAGCTTTGGTGCCCCTCACCATATTACATGGATGAAAAAGAGTAAAGTTATTATTTTTTTTTATTTAGTAAGATGAGCCCATCTCTTATCAAATGATAAATCATATAGGGGCCACCTCAAATGGTGTTAGACACCAGAGGAGCCCCCTAACTTTTCTCTTATTTTATAGCCGGCTAAGTAACCTAGTCCAATTATGAGTTAAAGTAGGAGTCCTGGAAATAAAAGTTATACCAAAATGTTAAGAAGTCTTTAATCTTTATTTCTATCCTATTATGACTAAAACACTAAGCCTCTATTTAGTTCATCAGTCGGAGATGAAATTTTTAAATTAGAGTTGATTGATTTTTTCAAAACTAATTAAAATTTTTCTTGATTTTTTAGAAAAAAATAAAAATTGAATTAATAATTTTGAATTTCAATTGGAATACCAAACAAACCATAAGTAAAAGTCTTAATCTTAGTAATAAGGAAAGTGAAATTTCATCAAATATGTCAATTTTGAGAATTGTAATCGACGTAAATATTTGGCTTTTAAGCTAGTTTACTTTTTCTAAAGAATACTAATTGTTTCCTATTAAAGTTTTTAGGTAGTTTCTCTTTTCAAGAGAATTGCAACTATTATTATTATTATTATTATTATTATTATTATTATTATTATTATTATTATTATTTCGCTTTCTTTGTGCACAGATATTCACAATTTAAATTTCAAAAGAAAAAAGTGTTCACAAATTTATCTTCTTCTCTCTCATTTTCATATATATATAAATATAAAAGATTCGAATAAAATATTTCTATTTTATCTTTGTCCTCATAAAATTCCAATAAAAATAATAACTCTATCAAAATGTAGTTTCTTTATAATATTAATAATAATAACAGTTACAGTAGCAGTAATAATAATAACTATAGTAGTAACAACAACAAAAATAATAATGATGATGATGATGATGATAAATACCGAAAGTATGGAGTTCAAGTTCAACTTTGAATAAAATTCCAACTAAAAAAAAAAAAAAAAAGTGAGTCCTAAACAAATAATATAGCTCTAAAGAGTCCTAAACAACCAAACTTTTTAATTAAAATTTTACTTGCGTCACTTGTTTTGAAAGCTACATTTATGCTATATCAGTGTGAGTTCTACTTGTTCACGATTGTACAGTGCTGTAATTAAAGCAATTAATTGCCTTTTTTTCCCACTAATTAAAGTCTCTATCTCCATCTTTGTACATATGTATACACACATATATATGAGGATCACAAATCATCACATGCACACTTTAGCCCCGCAAATTAATTATATTAATTTTATAACCATAGGTCTTGTGTATACATATATATATATGCATACACACACATATATGAGGATCACTAATCGTCACATGCACACTTTAGCCCCGCAAATTAATTATATTAATTTTATAACCATAGGACTTGTGTCAAATCTATTAATACTAATTAGGTCCCTTCCAAAAATAAAAAATAAAAAGTTTTCTTTACGATGAAACCGAGTTAACTACGTACGTTATATCGCAGGAGACTTAGCAGTAAAGCCTGGAATTTAATATTGCAAATTCTTTGATTTCGTTCTAGTGTAATAGTCATTAATTTATTATTATTTGGAAGGTATGGTTGTTCTCAATTGAACTATGAATTGAATCATGAAACTAAAATGTCCATGCCAAGGTTTACAATTTTTTTTCGTTTTGTTTTTGGCACCTAATTTGTCGACCTTTGCAGCCTAACAAGGGATATATATATATATATATATATATCTCGGAAACGAAAAACGCCCTTTTCCCATTTCACTACTACAAAATATGGACTCCACAACGGAGCTTCCACGACCGTTTTTTAAAAAACCGTTGTGGAAAATGTGGTAAAAACACCGAGCGGAACAGAGTTTCCGAAAACCGTTGTGGAAGCTAAAGCTTTCACGACAGTTATAAAAAACCATCGTGGAAGCAACCGTCGTGGAAGAGCATGCTTCCACGACGGTTTTTTATAACCATCATGAAAGCTTCGGCTTCCATAACGGTTTTCGAAAACTCTGTTCCACTCCGTGTTTTTGTCGCATTTTCCACGACGGTTTTTTAAAAAATGGTTGTGGAATGGTCTTTTTTCACAATTTTTTTTGGATTCTACTATGACGGTTTTCCCTGAAAACCGTCGTGGTATGTGAACATACCAACATACCACGACGGTTTTCCACAAAAACAGTCGTGGTAGATACTAAGGCGGGAATTTTTGAAAATTTTTGAATTAAATTCAATTTTTTGGAATGTGTATTAAAACCCAAAAAAATATCATATTTCCCACCCCATTACATTCTGAGCCTTTTTCACTTCTTCACTCTCTAATACACACTCTAACTCCATACCCAAAGCCGCCCAATTTCCTCCCTCTATTTCTCTCTCTCCGCTCCCTCCCTACTTAAAATCTCCAAAAACTCGCTCTATCTCAGCGCGCCTCCTCTCTCTATCTCACCTCTCAAATTTTTCCTTTGGCTCCATTCTCCGATGGCGTCCTCCACCACTCACGCGACCTCCTCCATTCTCCAATGGGTCCACCAAGGAACTCACGTGGCATTCCCTCTCTCTCTCATCGCACTCTGCCCGTATCCACTCTACACTCCGCCCGTACTCACACTCGACAAGCTGGTAAGTTGTAATGTATATTGCTTGGGTAATGTACGGATTTGGGAATTTATCATCTAAAATGTTGATTTTGTTGACTGTGGTTGTTGATAAAATGTCCGTCCAAAATGTTAATTTTGTAGATTATTGAATTGGGAATATTCCGTCTAAAATGGCCAAAATCCGTCCCTTACATTTTCGGTGATTGTTCATTGTGGTTGTGTTTTAGATTGAATTAAATTGGTTGGATAAGGCACGGATTTGGAAATTTTCCAAAAAAAAAGTGTTGATTTTGTGATTTAAATGTTTTTGGGGAAATGAAACGAATTCGCAGATTTTTTTTTTTTCGTTGTTACCTACCACGATGGATTTTTAGAAAAACCGTCGTGATAGGACAACTAATCACGATGGTTTTTTGCGTAGAACCATCGTGTTATGTTCTTAAATGTCCATATTTAGGCCCTATTTTTGCCTATTCCACGACAGTTAAAAAACCGTCGTGGAAAAGATTCCACGACCCTGGATTTCACGATGGTATCCATATTCTGTAGTAGTGTTTTTAGTTTTCATCTTCTGCTCCTTTTTATTATATGTACTTTTCTACTAAAAAAGGATTGAAATAAAATAAGAGTAATTGATCTAAGTAGTTCTTAAATTCTTTAAAATATGACATTTTAGTCCTTTTTTTTTTTAGTCCCTTTGCAGCCTAACAAGGGATATACATACATACATATATATATATATATAAATATCTCGGAAATGAAAAACGTCATTTTCCCATTTTTAGCCTTCATCTTCTGCTCATTTTTATTGTATGTACTTTTCTACTAAAAAAAGATTGAAATAAAATAAGAGTAATTGATCTAAATAGTTCTTAAATTCTTTAAAATGTGACATTTTAATCCCTTTTTTTTTTTTTTTTTGGTCATGTTGATCCAATACTCTCTAAAAAAGTGATGGTTTTATCTTTTCCGTTCAATTCCATTAAATTTCTAACAGAATCAGTTATATGCATTGCATGTTATCTAATTTGTGAAGGTATTTTAGTAATTTAACAATAATTAATTTAAAAAATCATTAAAAAAACTAAAATTAAACTCTGTTTTATCTCTCTCCTCTCTCCTCTCTCCCTCTCCCTCTCTCTTTGTCTTCATCTCCAAAACCAAATGATGATTTACTATTTAAAAAAAAAAAAAACAAATCACGCGGGGGTTTAGAGGGGCTCGAAACCCAGATCCCAACAACAGTGAGGGGTCGAACCCGAATCTCTCTCTTCTCTCTCTTGCTATCGTTCTCTCCCTATACTCCAATAATGTTCTTCTCTGGTGTCGGTGAGGACATCATTACTGTCTCTACCATCTAGGCTTTTCTCTCCAGATTTCCTCTATCTTTTTCTCTTTCTCGGATATCTCTTTGTCTCTCTCGCGTTTTCTCAGTTGAATAGCCATCAATTTCTCTATCGCAAGCAGGTCCAACCACCCGTATTCCGATCACTCCCTCCGTCATGAGCATGCCCCTTTTCAACCTAAGGTCGAGTAGACGAGAGATGGTATCTCAAATTGCCAACATATTTCCATGGTTTCATACGACTCCATCGCGGCCATGAGGAGAGAGTCACTGCCTTGGGTTTCATTTGTAAAGAAGAGATTCACAGTTTTACAACTTGGGCAATGGCAGAGGCGGAGGTGGTGGTGTGTAGTGGCCCACGCTAGGCGGGTCGTTACAGAGTTATACTGCAGTACTGTATCATACATATCTTAAAATTTCCTGATCAAAATATTGACCAGAATAAATTCATACATAAATTCTAGTTCTAATAACATAATCATACATTCATAAAGACATACATAACACAAACTTTAATTTCTTTAAAAAAAATAAAGAAATAATAAATTTGTGAAAAGTCGGATATTACATGGTGGCAGTGGCGGCTTGGAGTTAGGTTTTAGAGCATAGGTTAATTTGGGTGTAGGTGCGGGGGAGAGAGAGAAGTTAGGCTTTGTTTACTGGATAATTAATGTTATTATATGAATAAGGATATTTTGGTCATTTTAGGAGTATTTTCATTTAAAAAGCACAAAACGCGCTTCTCACGTGACCATTCCTTTAGAAATTTAATGGATGTAGACAGAAAGGACTAAATCGTCACCTTTTTTGAGAGTTTAGGGTCAATACGGCGCAAAAAAAACAAAAAAACAAAAATCAAAGTGTCACCTCTTAAAGAGTTTAGGGACCATTTAGGCCTATTACTCATAAATAATAAACGTGCTTATGCAAGAAGGGCACCAATATTAATATTTCAAATGAAATGAACTCTGTAAATAAAATTTTTAAATGCATTTATCCAATTAGTTTTTGTTAAGAGTAATTGGCCCAAATGGTCTATGAACTCTTTACAAGGTAACAATTTGGTCCTTGTTTGTTTAATTTTCGTCGAGATGACCCTAAACTCTCTAAATATTAGCAATCTTAGTCCTTTCTGTCTAAGTTCGTTAAATTTCTAACAGAATGAACCATGTACAATGCATCTAATCTCATTTGAGAGGGCATTTTAGTAATCTCATAATAAATATAATTTAACAAAAAAAATTGATAAACATAAAAAATCAGTCCCATTGGGAAGAGAATCAGCCGGAGAACTCATCCTTGGCAAAGGAAGGTGAAGGCAGCACGATAGCCCGAGCTCCAAAGTGTGTCACTAAAGGAGGATAAGGGGGAAGGCAGATGGTTGTTCTGGTAGCAGTTGAGGATTGGAAAAGATGGAGACGGAGGTCCAAGTGTCAGAGAGAGGGGCAGGAGTGATGTCATCTGTCGTCAAAAATTGGACCAGATCTGTGGAGAGAGAGAGAGAGAGAGAGAGAAGACTCACAAGTTAAGGGGGGCGGATCTGGGAGGAGAGGCACCAGATCTATGGCATCTGGCGATGGAGGCATTCAGAGAGGCACCCAAATTTTTCATTCATCCATGACTTGAAAAATCTTAAACCACCACTAAATAGAAAATAGGGTTTTTTAGCTACGAAATTGCACTCTAAAACCCACCAATTTCTCCCAAAACTTTCCCCCCAATTTCTTCCCACAAAACCCTAACTCCATAGCTTCCCATGTCTCATTTTCACCCTATTTTACTCGTTTACCTTTTTAATACAGCATACGAATTGGTCGTCGATGAGCGGATCTCCTTAAGCTCCAACAACTGCTGTCAGGAGTGTCGTCGCCATCGTCGTCAGAGGAGGCACTACTACAAAATGCAGATTTCACGATGGAGCTTTCACGTCGGTAAGGAGATCAAATACTCCAACAAGCCTATATTCAAATGCTCCAAAGATATATGTTCTTGAAATTTCCTATTCCTTTACTTTCTAGACCGAGGAAAATTTTAATAGATGATCGTATTTATCATCACGTGGGTGAAAATCTTCACTCTGTATTTTTTTTTTTTTTTTTTGTCATGAATGACTTTTCAATTTGTCAAAAATACATTTGTAGTTTCGCTCAGGAAAAAAATACAGACACACACACATCTTGTAATTCAATTCCTCCAGTTGAATTCCTCTATATAAAGTAAATTTGATTGTTCTTTCTCCAACTTTTACTGTTTTCCTACTTTTAAAGTGCCGCAAGACTAAGGGGGTGTTTGGTGAATGACTTTGAGTTAAGATTTTTAAGTTGAGTTTGAGTTAAGTTAAGTTGAGTTTAAAAGTTGAGTGTTTGGTAAAAAGTTTGAGTTGAAAAGTTTAACTTGATTTGAGTATTTGGTAAAAAAGTTTAAGTTGAAAAGTTTAATTTAAGTTAAGGCCCTGTTTGGATGTAAAAAATTTGAGTTAAAATTTTAAATCAAATTTAACATTCCATTGTGGGTTTCTGATCAAAAAAATTAAAAAAAAAATTAAAATAAACTAAATTAAAAACACACATCAACAACATACATCAAAACCTTTTACCATCCTTATGAAATTATGAAGAATCACACACGTCACTGGAATCATTACTTATTTGTTAATGGGATAACTGTTAATGCCTTAGTTTAGTGCTAATTAACTTCCGACCAGTCATCTTCTGTTTCCTTCCCCCTTAAGCAAGAAAAAAAAAAAAAAAAAACTCTCTAATATCAAAAAAACGACAACGACAAACACCATTCCTTTTCCTTCTCTCTCTCTCTAAACTATTTTCCCATTCTTTTGCTCTCTCCCTAAACACCACCCTCCCCGATGGTACAGCCGGTGAGCCCATCTCCGCCCAACCCCCAACTCACCCAGCAATTCCTGAGCTCCGTCCTCTCCCAGCGCGGCCCCTCCGCCCTCCCCTACTCTGAGGACACCAAATGGCTTATCCGCCAACACCTCGTCTCCCTCTCCGCCGCCTTCCCCTCCCTAGAGCCTAAGACCGCCTCCTTCACCCACAATCGCATTTCCTGCCATGATCCATGGGTCAAAACCCACTTTTCGTGGAACGCCGACAGTGAGTGTCACGACCTTCTTCTCCGTCGACGAGTTTCAGAGGACAAGTGGTGGTGGGGTGGTTGGTGGTTGGTGGTTGGTCGAGATCTGGTTTGCATGAGGAATAACAAATGGGTTCACGCGAAGGAGGCGGAGATCTAGGTTTCCCTTGCTCTGGCCTCAAATCTCACGGTGGTGCCAATGGGTTCTTCTCCACCCAAACACCGACAACCGCTCTGCCATGTCCGACAATTTCTTACTTCCTCCTCCGAGCCGATGACTTGGACGAAAAGTTAGGGCTGACCTTTTTTTTTTTTCTTTTTGCCTGTAATTGTATTGTGATCGGGTGGAGTCGGATTCATTGCACCGCATCTGCTTTACGGGGAGTGGGCGAAGCCATTGACAATAAGCAGATGGGCACCGGTGGGGAGGAGCTCGAGGGTGGTGAACAGTGGGCAAAGCATGGGTGAGACAGAGACAGAGACGAATGGGTGCACAGTAAACCAAGTTTGGTTTACTGTGCAACGGTTCAAAGGGAGATTGAAGCTGAACTTACATCCCAAACTCCTTCAGTTGGGACTGAATTAGAAAATACCAGTTTGAACCAGTTTGCCAAGCGGGCCCTAAGCATAAATATGTGCAAATACAGAGTTAATGCAAGTCTTTCTCATTTTTAGATATTAATAATGTCGTAGAAAAGCAACAAAAGGCCAATTCTTTTCTTGCAAATGAAATTTGAATTGGTTTCTCACTAGTAATTTTTTAGATGAATGCATGTTCAACTTCTATTTTTTTTTAGACCTACTTTTTTCATTTATTGACCAACATAACACAAACTCTTCCATCTTGACCAATATAGCACAAACTTTAGTTTAATTATGTGTCATATTGGTCTAATGTCACTATTTTGTATCATATTGATGTAGTGATTTTTAAATTTGTGATATTCAGATACATTCTCCAAAAAACAAATAAATATTAGAATACAAAATTATTATTGGCCCATGTCCTAATGGCATCTTAGACTTTTGAGATGGATTGTTAAACTAACATGGTGTTAGAGCGGATGTCTTAAATTCGAATTCCCATATTTATACTTTTTATCTCCTTTATTAATTGTTAACACGTATTGGCCTTCAGGTGGGGGAAAAAAGTTTTCTAAATTTTTTAATTAAATTTCTAAATTACGTATGTATGATATATCAGTATGAGATCTCCTTGTTTACGATTGTACAACAATGCTGATTAAAGTAATTAATTGCCTTTTTTCGACTTAGTCTCTATCTCCATCTTTGTATTTATATCCATATATAGAAGAGTTTTAATATATATACTGAAAACAAATCATCACATGTACACTTTCGCCCCGTAGTTTAATTTAGTTTTTTAATTATTACTTTTATAACCATAGGTCTTGTGTCAAATCTGTATATACAATTATTATTAATTAGGTCCCTTCCGAAACAAATTACTTTATGAAAACAAGTTGACTTCGTACATTAAATCCTTGGTGACTTGGTAGTGTAACCAGCTGGAATTTTATATCTGGAAATTGTTTGGTTCATTATCAAGTACTATATTCATTAATTTATTATTTTTTTTGGAAGGTATTGTGTCGTTCTTACGTTGAACTGTGAACATTAAACGAACTCATCCATTGCCAAGCTTTACACTATCTGTTTTCTTCTTTTCCCTTTTTTTTTTTTTTTTTTTTTTTTGAGCACCAAACTTGACAGTTTTTGCTGCTTAACAAAGGACATGTCCTGGAAAAGAACGACCTTTCTCATTTTTAGCCTTCGTCTTCAGCTAATTAATCTGCTATATTCTTCTCCCCTATAAAAATTGATCGCAATAAAATAATAATATAAACTCACTTATACAAGAAGAAGTACCAAGATTAATATTCCAAATGAAATCAATTTTGTTATTTAATGTTCATTATTAATGCGTTTATCCGATTAGGTTTTCATATAGTTTTAGTACAACTTCCTCCCAATCGTCCCTTTCCCCATCCTTTTTTTTTTATGCTACATATATAAATATAGCTTCTTGTTTTAGCAGACTGCTTCAATTGTGTCTTCCCCGTTTTCTGTTCCATGCCTCCACTTGCATACCTGCATCATCATGCAAACTCGTGAAAAACGTTTTTTTTTTTTTTTTCACTCCTTAAAAAAAAAAAAACGTATATGAAGCTTTTTACTCTCAACTAATATATTAGTATGATCAAATTATTGACATATTTATCAAATGGTAAAGGAAAGTAATGTTATAAACATAAGAATAGAAAATTGTAATTGTAAATATTCATATAATTAAATTACATTTTACTTATATAATGTGACATAAATCAATTAACGAATGAAATTTTGGACTTTCTTTTAATCTTTCCTTCCTTTCTCTTATACAAAATACGCTTTACACATATATCACGACGTATATTTATTCACCATCGATGAGAATAGAGATTATGTATTTAATAGTACAACAAAGGAAACAAAACATATGTAAACCAGAAAATTCAACCACGCACAGTCACAAAAACTGAAGAAAAGTTTTTTATTATAATTAATGGCAAATCGAGAAACACACATAGGGTAATTAGTACTAGCCACAAGTTGTACTGAAAGACACAAATTTACTTAACTTTCTAGTGAAAGGCGCACAACTTTCTTAGTGAATACACACAACTAATTAACATAAAATTTTCTTAGTAAACGACATACAACTTTTTATCTTAGTGAGAGACTCAACTTTCTATCTTCCCCTAACTGCCTTAAGAGGCGACTGATCCATCTTCCTTCTCTTCCTTAGCTGATGTTCCATTACAAGTACATTTCCCATTTTCTTTAGCAGAATTCTCTTCACCCACTTTCTCCACTTTTTCTACTTTCCCAGCCTTCG
This sequence comes from Ficus religiosa, assembly GCA_024759925.1. Lineage (NCBI taxonomy): Eukaryota > Viridiplantae > Streptophyta > Magnoliopsida > Rosales > Moraceae > Ficus > Ficus religiosa. The sequence goes on along the minus strand of JAFMPE010201368.1, from coordinate 2,892 downwards.
TCTTCTCTTCCTCTTCAGCCTTCAGGTTTGCCTCTTCTTCAGCCTTCAACTTTGCTTCTTCCTCGGCCTTCTTTTTCGCATCTTCCTTTGCCTTCTCTAGAGCTTCAACCAAATTCTTCAAACACATGTCCGCATCTTCATCTCCAGACTTGGGCATAAGATTCTCCGCAACATCAGCAGGAGACATATTAGTTTCCCCAAACAAGCGCTCGATCTCCACGAACAAACGATGCGATTCAACATCCAAGTAGTTCCTAGCAAGCACTTTGAAGGCCTCAAAGCAACAATAAGACAACTCTATGTGCTTGTCCATCCTACCTCTTCTAATGAGAGCAGGATCAAGCTTGTCCACATGATTGGTAGTAAACACGATAATTCTCTCGCCACCACAAGCCGACCAAATCCCATCGATGAAATTCAGCAGCCCGGAAAGAGTGACATTACTCTTTCCGCTATCACTCTCTCCGCTATCAGAATCCTCCTCATCGTCAGAATCATCAGAATCATCACTATCTCTCGCCTTCGCCTTCACCTTCGCCTTCTCCTTCTCCTTCTTTCTTTGACCGGTGAGATCAAGCGAACAATCGATGTCCTCAATCACAATGATCGACTTATTCGACGTGTCAATCAACAACTTCCTCAGCTCGGTGTTGTCCTTAACCGCAGTGAGTTCCAAATCATAGACATCATAATCAAGAAAGTTAGCCATGGCAGAGACCATAGTCGACTTACCGGTCCCCGGAGGGCCATAAAGGAGATAGCCACGTTTCCAAGCCTTCCCGATTTTGGCATAATACTCTTTTCCGTTTTGGAACTTCACGAGATCATTGATAATCTCCTTCTTCTTCTTAGGATCCATAGCCAAAGTGTCGAAAGTCGCGGGGTGCTCAAAGCGGACATGGTTCCAATTAGTGCCATACCAGCCCTCACGTTTGCCATTGGTGTAAAGCTTCCTCTGCCGATTCTTCACAGCCAATCCTTTCCCTTGTGTCACTACATGGTGGATGTAAGAGGTAGTGATGAGGTCTTTGTGGCTTCGGTGGAATGTGAGCTCGTAGAACCTCTTTTCGTCCGAATTGGGCTGGTGAGAAACACTCCATTTGTTCGGCATTGTGCAGTAAAATGTCCACCATAATTTGACACCTTCAAATTCATCAATGACTTCCCCATTGTCGTCCATGCTGAGGACAAGAGACTTGCTGTCCTTGAAGTCAAGAGCTTTGAGACGCTTAGCACGAGTCGACGACATGGCGCCGAGGTAGTTTTGGATGGCGGCGTAGACCTCGCTGCGGCTGAAAACGTCGCCGGTGTACTCAGGGAAGGTGATTTGGATGTAAGGGTGAAAAAAGCAAAAGGCTCTGTTGGAATGTCTCTCGAGGAATTGCCACACATCGTCAGGAAAATATTGTTCGAACATAGCATAGACAAACATCAGGCTTCCCATCACTGACCCCACATGAGTCCACATGTCTCCCAGGGTTGACATGATCAAGAATATAAAATCTGAAAATCAACTTGAAAAATAATATCTCTACTTATCAAAAAAGAATTGAAAGAAACTTCAACAATAATTTTCTCTCTTCTATTGTTTCTGAGAAAATATGAGTGCGAAATTTACAAGATCTGAAGCTTATTTTATAGCTGGCTGAGCAACCCAGTCCAATTATGAGTCCAATTCTGAGTTCAAGTAGGAGTCCTAGAAAAAATGACAATAATACCAAATTTTTTTAATTAAATTTCTAAAATACGTATGTATGATATATCAGTATGAGTTCTACTTGTTTACAATTGTACAACAATGCTGATTAAAGTAATTAATTGCCTTTTTCCGACCAAGTCTCTATCTCCATCTTTGTATGTATATCCATATATAGAAGAGTTTTAATATATATACTGAAAACAAATCATCACATGCACACTTTCGCCCCGCAATTAATTAATCTTTTAATTATTACTTTTATAAACATAGGTCTTGTGTCAAATCTGTACATACAATTATTATTATTAGGTCCCTTCCGAAACAAATTACTTTATGAAACCAAGTTGACTTCGTACATTATAGCCCTGGTGACTTGGTAGTTTTAACCAGCTGGAATTTTATATGTGCAAATTGTTTGGTTCATTATCTAGTACTATATTCATTAATTTATTATTTTTTGGAACGTATTGTGTCGTTCTTACATTGAACTGTGAATACCATTAAACGAACTCCTGCATTGCCACGCTTTACAATATTTGTTCCTCCCAATCATCCCTTTCCCCATCCTTTTTTTTTTTTTTTTATGCTATATATATATATATATATAGCTTCTTGTTTTAACAGACTGCTTCAATATTGTCTTCCCCGTTTTCTGTTCCATGCCTCCACTTGCATACCTGCATATCATCATGCAAACTCATGAAAAACTTTTTTTTTTTTTTTTCACTCCTTAAAAAAAAATGTTTATTAAGCCTTTTGCTCTTAGCCAATATATTAGCTAGTATGATTAAATTATTGACATATTTATCAAATGGTAAAGGAAAGTAATGTTATAAACATAAGAATAAGAATAGAAAATTGTTATTGTAAATATTCATATAATTGAATTACGTTTTACTTATATGATGTGACATAAATCAATTATCGAATGAGATTTTGGGCATTCTCTTAATCTCTCCTTCCTAATTTCTCTTACATAAAATGCGCTATACATATATATCACGACGTATATATATTCACTATCGATGAGAATAGAGATTTTGTGTTTAATAATACAATGGAAGAAGCTAGATATATATAAACAAGAAAATTCAACCACGCAAAATCACAAAAACCGAAGAAAAGTTTATTATTATAATTAATAGCAAATCCAGAAACACACATAGAGTAATTAGTACTAGCCACTAGTAGTA